>VMBQ01002685.1:99786-125685 GCA_007657795.1 Dreissena rostriformis
TCAACCTGCCATAGATAGGAGTTGGGTGGTGTAGAGAGATGGCTGTTGTTTTCAGATGGTTTGCGTATGAAGTTTGTAGGTTGTATGTTCATTTGTTCAAATGTCATTTCATGAAAATAAATCGGGACGGACAGACGGACAAAAAATCAGGACAGACGTGACGTACTGGGACAGGGACGGACAGGACAAACTGATTCCTATATAGCCCCCAAACAGAGTTTGTGGGGGTATAATAATGTGTGTGTGTGGGGGGGGGGCAACAATAGCATTGTGATACATTGTAATTTTAGCACAAACTGGCAAACGAGTTAGTAATGAAGATACAACTATCAGCTTTACATATATATTGAAAGTGGACATAGTATAACCACATTATATATCAGACAAACGATTCAAGTTTCTGAAATGATGTTCGATGAAATGCAAAGAATATCATAAAATGTATTATGAAGCATTACAAGTACATTCGTATGCATATGTGCCCACATACACTTACCATATGCCTCTCCAAAGCAAAGAAATTGCAACAAAATGGCTGGAAATAAGGTTTTTTTGTCACGAAAAAGAATTTCCCAACATGGTCATTAAAAACGCAAATTTCTCCACAAGAAATAGTTTTCTGGAGAAACCCTGCTGAGTGGTTATGGCAGATATATGTAAGTTTGTATAAATCCTTTAATTATTGTAGTGGCTTGCAAATAAAAGCAGTTTTTCTTCTCTAAATGCATGAAAATGGCCTATTTTTCCCGATCTTCAACTTCAGGGAGCCACATTTCGCTCATTTTTAAAGAAAATTCGTCAGGATGTTTTCTACATGTAGGCCAATACCTTTGTTATCAATGTTAATACACAGTTGTTTCAAATTGGACTTTGACATTTTTAAATTTTTCGAATTTACTTACCCTATGTAAGCTCATGCAGAAAAACACAATGCTGCTCCAATGGTATTACGCTACTCGCAAGGTATCGGGTTTCCTGGGGTGGTATTGGATTTTTAATCATCACATTTAAGGCACGTTGTTTTTCATTCTCATAATTCTTTGGTACTTTCGTGAAAAAAAAATACAATATTCTTCTTTTTCTGTGACATGACTTATGCGCTGAAATTTCTCAGTGATATGTGTATAATTACTCTGTGCAATCTCCGGAAAGGACCTGACTATATTACGCTAAAATATGTGACACCAATAAAACAAACATCAGAACCGTCTTAACACACATCTATATGACATCGTTGTTGGCTTAAATCCGTTGACGACTGAATTAAGTATCAGTTGATCTTTGCCAGTACGTGTTGTTTGAATGTATGCAATATGGTAAACGGATAATTGCGTTTGAAAATGACACTGTTGTTGCTAAGTCCAATCGAAAAATACGTCTTTCTCGTGTTCTACGTTACGATGACCATAAAATTTCAGCAGACTATATAAAGGAAGCAATAACCGTACATGGGTTAATTGGAGTGTTGTCGGAAAGCCAAACAATGTATATGTTTTATCAATAAGCAAGTTAAAACAAAACCAACAAAAAAATTGAGTTATCCAAAAGTTTATTATACACCTGTTTAATGCTTTTAACTAAATACAGGTTGTATCAATCGTTGAAATAAATCCGTATTATGCTACTCGCTGTTTTCAGATTCCGTATTACCATACTAGCCGGACAACTTTCTTCGACCCATTTAATGACGTCACATTTAATGACGTCACATTTAAGTAATTGTTTTGTCAGTTTTGTTAAAGCAAAAAAATACAATTGATAAATGTTTTCGTTAGTAGTTGTATATAATAAAAGGAATATTACGCTAGTCAATTGTTCCAAGTGTTTGTATCAGTCTCGTTGCTTGTGCTATTTCGTATCACACTCGATGCTCCGCCTCTCGTGTGATATGTCATCACACAAGCCACTCGACTGATTCAAACGCTTGGAACAATTGACTAGCGTATTATTCCGTATGTATTTCATTTGACGATGTAATTAGACTCAGAGAACATTTCATTGCGATTACGGATACTCCGCAAAGAAAGAGGTAAGACGGTTGCATTGATATTTTGAAGATTTTTGTCACTGAACATATTTATTGCAATGGGACATAACTTTTAATTAAAAAAGCCTGGTAGACGACTCATTTTTGGCACCTTAAATGCCAAATGTACATTTTTCTAATTTAAGTTTATGGGTCGATGCAGTACACCCAGAGCTAACCACATGAATGTAATATTTGGAATACCCCAATACTATTAATTTTAAAAATCAGTGTGGATACAATTATGTGTAGTTTGGGACATACCCCTTCTGGCCTCCCCATATGAATAAACTGTTCCAATGACTATGTCTTTAAAATCTAGTTTCTATTTTAAAGACATACTTCATAACTTTAAATGCCTAGTGAGGCACTATTCATTGACCTGGATCGAATGTCAACCGCTAATTATAAATTGATGACGCATCTTTATTCAGCGCGAAGTCTACGACAAAGAATTTTATCTGCATGAAATATACGTTTGTAATTCTATACATCTGATCTATTCCATTATGATTGTTTTTAGTTTCAGTACGTGTGCACTCAATGGCAATTTTCTTTTTACATGTTTGACACATATTTTTATATCATATGTTTTTTTGTTTTTTATTTAAACACAGAACATCATTAATGAATATCATAAGAAAAGCAGTATTGGTTTAAATTGCATCACTAGTAATATTATCAATTTACAACAAAAATAAATATTAAAATTGTAATTTACACAATCACTATCAGTGAAATCAGAATTATAATAGTTGTCACTGGCATCATTATTTGTATTATAACCGATATTATTATTGTTGTTATCACCAACGCCATTATTATTGTCACAACCACCGTCTTAGCCGTCGTCATCGTCATAACTATAATTTTCATCACGACCAATGTCATCATCATCATCAGTAACATCATCAGTGTTTTCATCATAATCAACAACAACAACATAAACAACAATAACAAGAT
The DNA here is from genome assembly GCA_007657795.1 of Dreissena rostriformis. NCBI lineage: Eukaryota > Metazoa > Mollusca > Bivalvia > Myida > Dreissenidae > Dreissena > Dreissena rostriformis. Next base: position 102,776 of record VMBQ01002685.1, read on the forward strand.
AAACTCTTATCATATCTCTACCCCTTTAATCTTTGTGACACCAAAACAAGTCACAGGTTAACAATCCTTAAAATTTGTATAAATACGTATTAGTATTTATTTAAATATGTATTGAGTATTTATATGTGTGTATCTTGTGCAGCCCTAGGGATCCAGATTTTTCATTAATAATTAATAGGTTTAGAACGTGACTGTGCGGTTAATAAATACGTACAGTTCACGCGAGATGGGTTAATCTTGTTAAATAATATGTCGTAAGAGCGAAATCTTTTATAATTTTGAAACAACACAACTTGTGTTTATTGTGATTTTATGGAAATATAATGACGGCATGAGGTTTTGTTTTATTTATAACTTATGATAAAATGCGTTTTCTTTTATTTAAAAAAAAATGTTTGGAAAACCAGAATTGGTTTGCAAAAACAATATACGTCATAGTGTTCGTTGTATTCTGATAAGCTTTGATCGTGTTGCAACATATTTTATCTTCGACAAGGTGAACGTGAACAGCTCCTGAGTAAGCCGATTGGCAATGTTCTATAAGCAATAAAACTCGTCTTATGAGTTAAAGTCGGATCCGGACTAATTTTCTAATTTAGTAGCACAAGTATATTGCTTCAGTGGGCGTTCGTCACATGTATTGGAATTTTAAACATCAAACCTCTGGCATTCTGTGTTTTACTCTAAGGAGTCTTGGGTATTTTCATTAATAATTAATACAATTCTTATTCTGAGACATGACTTTCGTGTTGAATATTCTCAGCACAAATTACTCCATTTGTTTTGTTATTGGATGCTCCTGGAAAGACGAGGATTTATTATTAGTTTTGAATCGGTGACATCAATATATGAGAGACATAAATCCAGCTTGAAATACTGTTTAACGACGCTTGACGAATAATACCATTGCCTGAACGGGGCTGGATTGACAACAATTACATGAAAGACATGCGGCTTCACAAGGTATTGTATGATCTTTGACAAATTATTTTAAACTTATTCGATAGCATCGGACAATGCCAGAGAAATATTTTTGTTAACTTGTTTTTTTATTTGTGACGTGAAAACTAATTTAAATTAAGGATATTTCTCACACAATTGGTACATAAAGAGCGGAAGGAATACATAATTGAAATCCAATTTGATGATGATAGACTTTATGTTTTTATTTGGTCTCTATTTTATTAATATATTCAATTTTATTACTTAAAATATTTAAACAAATATCATAACTTGTTAATTGTATAGTTTCATTCAAAATCCGTTACGCTACTTCATTATAATGCATAATTTAAAAGCAAAACAATAACAGTAGGAACTTACTTTTTGCCGCAAATGAACAGTCAATCATAAGAAACAACGAAAACAGAACACAATAAGAAATATATAGTTTTATCAAATAAATTATCCATTATAAGGAATATTATAAGCGAAAACTGGATTAAAAAAACTTCTGTTAACAAATTACAAAAATGCCTTTAAAAAAAGGCGTTACTGATAAACATAATTGTATTATGATGCATATTCTCAGAACACACCATATTTCTGTAAGCTACAACGTATGTTTTGAGTTTGGACTTTAAAAACACGCGTAAATAAGAACGCTTAAGTTTTCTGGTTATGCTGCACACCTTCGACGGGAAGTTTCGGGCTTGATCCCGACTAAGTGGGCAATCTTAAAATTGTTTCATAGACACTAAAATGTGGATCTCCAGAAAACGGACTTCGACAGATTTTTAATATGTCTAAGGCTTTCGATGCTTCAAACAAAATTACAAAAATGCCTTTAAAAAAAGGCGTTACTGATAAACATAATTGTATTATGATGCATATTTATCTACATCAACATACACATTATGTAATGTATTTGAATTACACGAATATCTAAAACGTAGGGAATCGTATTTATAAAACAAATTAAACTTAATTTAACAAGAAGATAATTTAAGCCACGATTACAGAGATAGGTAACACTCGTAACATATATTGTGTTCGTTATCCTAATACCCATCATAAGCAATTACTAAAGATTCTTTTCTTTACCGATCATTGCAATCTTTTTTTCGCTGTCATCCAGATTAATAAATGTCTTAATGGAACGAGGTCTTGAAAGCGGAAAACTTACGCAGGTATATATCAATTTTAAAGCCACACTGCTGTTAGGTCTTGTGTATTTCGTAAGTTGTCGTGATATTGAAACAATTCTTCTATGACGCAGTGTCAGTCGATGTTTGTAATACCTAGCTATTCACGATAATATTTCTGTTCTGCGAACACGCCAGCGATTCGTTTTGCATGTGAAGCAATACAATAAATGATCCCCATACACAATTTAATTCGATAAATTGCCCGGTTCTTCGGATTCTTCGTTCTAGACCTCGAACATTGACCGTATCGGTTCACTCGATAGATAACAAACGGCATTTATGGAAGTAATTAATAATGAAGAGACCATGTTCTTTGAAGTGGGAAATTAACGATATATGTTATGGTTGATACTTATTTGGAAGTTATTTACGAAGTTTATTTAATTATATACAATAAAACAAATATGGCATTATCGCGTGATGAGGAAATTTAATGATAGCTTGCTTTTATTGATATCTCAGTATTAAACTTATTTTTAGTTCAAAGTAAGATTTATATCATTTATTCATTCAGTTATTTTCAGAATTATATCACATGAAGCAAAATGAATCTCTATAAACAATGTGTCACGGAGCACACATTATAGTATAAAATATAATCATAAAGTCATTCATAACATTGTTATCATATCTAAAATGATTATTATTGTATGATTGAGTAAACACAATTATCATACAAGATGTTAAAACCATACGTAAATGTATACAAATTAATTTTAAAATGAATATTATTGTATGATTGAGTTAACAATATTATCATACTTGATGTTAAAATCATATATAAATTTTGTAGAAATTAGCCTCAAAGAATGCGTACAGTTATAATTATAAAGTTACGGTATAAGATTATTATAAAGTTAAGGTATAAAATTGTAATTATTTAGTTATATACAATATCGTATTTAAGAAAAATGTTAAGCAGCGAAACTTAAACGCTAATTTAGTAAATTATTATTTAATAACATATTTGTCGAATGTCGCATATCGACCTACATAAAATGATGAGTAATGCAAAAGAAGGTACCCGAGATGGGGAAATCTAATATCAATTTGTGATATAAACTCATCGATTGTGTTAGCCGCCAGCATAGTTATGATATAAGCATGTCAAAATGAACGATCGTAATAGCTAGTTTCACCGGTGTAGACCGAGTTGTTGACATGTTTGAATGATATGGTTACACTATACTAACAAGTTGTTTCCGGTTGTATTTCCGCACAAGCGGGTATAAAACCAGCAGCTAAAAACGTAGAAAAGAGACTAGGATAGACATTTAGACTAAGAGTATCTCTGCTTGTTGTATGTGTGACGTAATAACCTAATCTAATTAACATTGAACAAATAAATGAACAATTACTTAATCATATAGAAATCAGTTATGTAGAATATGATTATTATTGTATAACTAAGTAGAAATTATTATCCTAAAGACATATACTAAATATTAAATCATGCATAAATTATGTTTATAAAACGGCACTGTTATTATAATTTACATGCGACGTAGTAGCCTAAATCCAGTTAACATTTGAGAGGGTCAGCTATTTACAAACATAAAATGTCATAGTGTGGCCATCTTTATTACAAGTTATATATTAATTTACCAAGCCTTCCACCATGTACTGTCAACTGGTGGGCCAGTTATGTATAACTTTACCCAGCTATCTTCCCCATGTTATCTATTGCTTAGGTGGCCTTTTCCTGATATTACATATTACTGTCTGTTTAACTGCTATATAAGGTGTCAATTGGTTGGTTGCAAGATAGTATCACGCACACAGTCTAGAATGTAGTTTAAACGATTTCTTGCAGTTTTGGGCGAGGCCCCGTTTAGGGGTTCGCTTGTATCTTGTGGATTAATTATTGGATTTGTACATGGACATTGGAAAGTGTTTAAATAAATTTATGGAGCAAAATAAAATAGAAACTGTTATCTATGTGTTAGCGTCATTGTTCAGATCGAATAACGCTACACAGATAAAATCATGAGCGAGTCGTTTGTCTTAGGCACGTGACCAAGATATTTGTGGCGTGTTCTGAGAAAACTGGGCAAAATGCTTGTGCGTAAATTGTCATCCCAGATTAGCCTGTGCAGTCTGCACAGGCTAACCAGGGACGACAATTTCCGCTTTTATGGATTTTTTCGTTTAAATGATGTCTCTTCGTAGCGAAAATCCAGTTTAGGCGGAAAGTGTCGTCCCTGATTAGCCTGTGCGGACTGCACATGCTAATCTGGGATGACACTTTACGCACATGCATTATTCCCAGTTTTCTCAGAACACACCATATTTATGTAAGCTACAACGTATGTTTTGAGTTTGGACTTTAAAAACATGCGTAAATAAGAACGCTAAAGTTTTCTGGTTATGCTGCACACCTTCGGACAAGAAGTTTCGGGCTTGATCCCGACTAAGTGGGCAATCTTAAAATTGTTTCATAGACACCAAAATGTGGATCTCCAGAAAACGGACTTCGACGGATTTTTAATATGTCTAAGGCTTTCGATGATTTAAACAATAAGTTTAAACTAAAAGCGTTATCGCAATACAAGGACTCATATTGCAGCTTGAACCCATTTTGTGTTGGGGTGTAAGTCTTATAGGTAATCATGCTATGTTTCTCTAATAAGTATGTCTGCGCAATCTGCAAAAAGCAACACGCGCATAAATTCCATCGTTAATTACCGGGACAAGCTCCGAATAATTGTGTGGTAGGTCGGATCCTCCTGATTGATTATATATACTCACTGCGAATATGCAGTATAGAGAATCAAACAGTGTTTTTATTGCTTAGTGTTTGAAGGCCCGTTTAATTATGATTTTTGTCTGTGTATACACGTGGTGTGGTTACATGTATTATATATAACATAACACGAAATATTTGGTAATTTTGACGGACTTAATGGTGAACAACACTCTTGTACATTGTGTGAGAATATAAGGGCACTGATAATTTGCATTTACTGCCGTCTACAGGTGTGGCACTTAAGCACTTTCAATAATATATAAAGTGTTTTGAGAATATTTTCAAATCAGCAGTTGCACTACCGTGATATATTTTTATTTGATGTTGAGGAATGACAAACGTCTGATTAGACAACACTCTAAACTTATAACGTAACAAATTGACTTATTGTCGAATTATCATTTTAGCGTTCATGGTATTAAACACACCATCAATTAAACAAGAATTTACATCACTTTTATAAAAATGAATAATGAAACTTCAGGCACAGTAAATGGAAATTCCTGTTATCATCAACTGTATTAAAGGCAAACGACCAATGACCTAAACAATACTTCACAAAACACAATACGACATTAAAAATAAAGTTTTTGGAACGATCAATGCTAAGTATGTGGGGCTAAAACCCGATCAGAGACAGGCCAGACCTCTCACATTGAGCCATCAACAACCATTTAAAAGTGAATTTACACACGTGACAACAGCGAAATTACACCACATATACACATTCACAGAAGTGATTAATTGTGGGGTAACCGCCTTTTAACTATGAATGCAAATACACATTAGAAGCTTAACATGTTGAAAAGCATGCAACACTCAACACTTAGTATAGAAGTTATCGCAAACAACATACGCGTTAATTAACTTAACCTGATAACATTGCAATTCAAATTAAAACGCAATAAAGTAGAAATTTGTTTTTTCGATTTATTTGGAATTGATTTCCCTAATGGTTTCATATTCACCAGAACAACATGGTTAAGATTGTGTGAGGCACTATGAAATGAAGCAAATAAAGATCATAGTAATGTATGTCAGGAAGAAGCCGCAAGTCAAGGTGTGCCTGCATGGGTGTACATACATGATACGTATTTCTTATACTTCATGTCATTTATATCAATAAAACAAGTGATGTGTTTGTGAAACACTATGTCCCCTTTTGAGCAATTTTGACCCATATATTTGACATTTGACCTTAAAGGATGACCTTGACCTTAACCTTTCACCACTCAAAATGTGCAGCTCCATGAGATTCACATGCATGCCAAATATCAAGTTACTTATTCAATATTGCAAAAGATATGGCAAAATGTTAAAGTTTGTGCAAACAAACCAACAAACCAACAGACAGGGCAATAACAATATGTCCCCCAGTATAGACTGGGGGACATACAAAACAACGCCTTAACGTTGATCAGTTATGGCATGCACAAGTTAAGTGTTAGAGTGTCGTAGAAGTAATCATTCTACAGTTATACAATGCATATTCAAATAATAAAGAACAATATATTAAAATATCTCGAAGCTGGAATATTTATATACAAAACCTCATACATTATTTAGAAATGGATGTCGCGTATCATGGACAAGACAACTGTGTACGTGCAGCAACAATTCAGCGTGGCACAACACTCTTCTATACTACTCTTAACACCTTTGCTGTTTTCAACATGCAACAGCTAATGAAGGGATAATGATAAGCTCGTTGCTCCAGGAATCCTTGTTCAATTTTCGCAGACTTGATAAGCATTCTGCATGTGACTATTGGGGTTTGATGGTACCGAAACGATACATACTGTGAAGAGCTCCAAACCTGCCAAGTTTCAAAACATACTGTCGCATTGTCTACTTCTCCAAATATCGGGTTCGCGGCGACTGTGGCTACAGTTCTGATGTCTTCTATATCTAAATTAAGATATTACATATCGATCATTACTTTACAAAAGAGAACGCGTTTATATTGCTGTAAACTCCTTAAATTGTAGATAAAACTAAAATCAAATCACCGTTGACAACGTGGCAGAAACCAGTTCATGTACGTTTTATCTGCAGATCAAGTTTTATTGGTGTTAAGTTTAGAGATAATAAATTCTGTATGATAGAAAATAACCCACACTAAGACGTCAAGTTTTACGGTTAGCCTTTATCTTGTCTACAGTAAATATTGCCGTCATCTAATGTTTCGCTTGATGCAGTTTTTTGGCACACAATACAAATTATAGAAACACAGTATAATCATGGTGGGGGAATACTTAGCACACATGATGACACGGCTTGTAGCTCGAAACAGAGTTCAACAGTTTAGGTCAAGCTGAGAGGACAATTGTTAAAACCGGCTTCTTAATTGTCGGAACCTGGTAATGATAGGATGGATTTATTACTTATTTGCAAAAATGGTGGCGTCTGTAAAACGCGTCCGAAGTAGTAGGTTAGAAATAAATTACATATATATATGCCGAGCGGCTTCCATATTGGGACTTTTGAAAGGAAAATGAACATGTATCATTCCGTTATCAGCCTGAACAATTATTTATAATGCAGCAATTTAAATTAGAATACTAGCTAGATATACGGAATTATACTCTTGAATTTGGATTTGTCTTTGACTACCATTAAATTGCGTGACATTTATTATTTAACTGGGGAATAGAAATATGCAATGATAATATTCTATGTATAGTACAATAACCGCATTCATATTTAGTTGCCTTGAATAGTATTAGTGGTACCACGGGAATCCTATAACAGTTTCTTTGATAAAAAGGCTTCGGGGACTTTGGACTTGGAGTTATATTGGAAATGGTTATTTCAGTTTTTATTGCCGACATGAATATTGTCTTTATAATAAGGACCAATGTTTGATATTCCCTCGTGGAATCGGGATAATCACCCTTGCTAAATTACTCTCATAAAAGACGAACAAATCATTATTTCGAGCGTCGAGCAATGAACGGTTGTAGGCAACATATTCATTGACCTGGCAATCCAGTCGAATTAAAACTAATGAAGCATAAAGAGCACTCTGTGGCAGATGATTTCATTCGGATGGATATAATTCTTTACTTCAATTAATAGGATTTATCACATTGTCAAATGTATTAATTTTTCAGCTTCCGAACGCGTTCTGCTTTTGACATAGCCAACTTTTTTATATGAACCAGAATTGACATGTATTTCCAGGCTTTGAACACGACACAGCACTATTAATTACATTTTATGTAATTTATAAGTAACCATAATTACAAAACCACCCACACAAAATACAACATGTTAATCAAATCTCTGTTTTTAAAATAATCGTTATCGACACATTTTATTAGCGATGCGGGGTATTGTGTAAGTATCATAATAAATATAAAAAGTTTCGGGTTTTAGTGTTTCTTTTTGAATGAGTAATTGGAAAATATTAATTTATTTCAGACTATACGATAATGTTCCTAATCTTAGAAACATTGATCGAGTTGATTACCCATTTCACCTTAATCTAGGTTTAACCCAACCGCTTGGTCATCATATGAAAGGCAATAAAACACCTCGTTGGAATTTAAACCGGATTTTGTCTTACCTTGCGTCGTAATAAGTATTGAGATACAGTAATAGTTTCTCTAGAAGTTCTTTTGCGCGAATCCGAATTTTTAAACATCAACATTACGATGTTCTTTTTTATTGTAAGGTTTCTCTGGAAATAGTTTGTGGACTAATAAGGATTCATTCTTCTGCGACATGACTGGCGGGAAGGAGTTTTCTCAATCATGTGCCAAAATTACTCACGTCGCTTGGAAATTGAATTACCGGAAAAGGCTTGAAGTGAAGTATGTTACACTGTAAGACTTATCAGAGAAACAAAATCTCATTGGAAAACGGTTGTAATTAGTTTCAATTACTGAATGCCTTCACGAGGCAATGAATGAACAAAATATTACATACGACTAATTGTGTCGTGATTGACTTTTGTTTCTCGGTTAACATCATTAAGACTTACTTAAATATGCTTTGATTTGCTGGTAATACTTATGTGATACCGTTTGGATAAATGCCGATCATCATGGCCACCATTTACTACGCCCGGTGTAGGCACACAATAATTAAGTTGTGTGACTCGCGGTTTCGATTAATGTCAGGTTGTGTTAAGCGTCAAACTGGTTAATTACCTTTTAATGGATGTTGTTTTAAAATGTTTCATGAATGCCGTTCTCCTTGTAATGGCCACACATTACTCGATACGCAACAACTTTATCCATTGTTTAGTCAAAGGGGTAGATTGCAAAACGGAAACAACCGCAACATAATCATTAGCCTTCATTATCACCCTGGAATCGTATAGATTTAATGTCGGCCGGTGCGACTGTTCTGTGTGTAACAAGTTAATTTACCCTTATGTATGTTGTTTTTAAATGTTTCGTCAACAAATTTGACTTTCTCCGTCTAATGGCCACGTACCACTGTATATGTTACGCAATCTCCGCTGTTGTTTGTTTTCAAACGGGTACATTGCAAAACGCTAGATCAACGTGTTACCGTTTATCAATTTTAAAAATCTTCATCAACGTATCATTTATATGTATTTTTACACATTGGAGTTCTTGTTCTGTCTACTTAAAGTCTAATTAAAATTAACGTTTCCAACACAAAAATAACACAATACTCGTTTATCTTACGTACGGATAAATAACTGAAAACTGTAAATGTGTTGTCGATGGTTAGTGTCACGTAGCGTGATACGTATTCAAGTAGGTCACGTTATTTGAATGTTCGAAAAAAGCTCGTCTTAAGATAGCATAAAACACGCATGTGGTATCAGTTTTGTCGATGATATCTTGTCAGGAAATACTATTTACAAAACAAAAAGGACAACCCAAACTTCACTTCAATGTGCGCTAGTGGGCTTATAACTGTCTCCAAGGACAACAGATCGTTACATTGGTAAATGAGTGCACAAAAGTGTACCTACATATCTGACAATGTTAAATCAGGGACGACAATTTCCGCTTTTATGGAATTTTTGGTTTTAATGATGTCTCTTCTTAGCGAAAATCTAGTTTAGGCGGAAAGTGTCGTCCCGATTTAGCCTGTGCGGACTGCACAGGCTTATCTGGGATGACACTTTACGCACAAGCATTTTGCCCAGTTTTCTCAGAACACGCCACAATTAGGTGTACCAGAATGACAGGCTTCAAGTTGTATTGTGTTTTAGTGTTCTAAGATAACACGGATTACTTGGTACAAATAAATTGTACTGAGTTCCATAAACTATATCCCGTTGCGTTCTTAAATTATCATGAATGCGTGTCGTCAGTATCATTGTTTGGATCGTACATACGAAATTAGAAATGCACTAGAGACAATTATTAGTTTATAATCACACATTGTTTGCGCGTTTGTGTTATATTTCATAATCAGTAGAACATTTTACTACCTTTTAAATGATTTACTTTACTGCTGATATATTCGTGCAAGTCGATAACATGGTCCCATTCCTAGCGTTGCATCAATAGTTCACTTAATCTCAATGTTGGTAATTTATGTCTCATGTCTAAAAGTCGAGTCTTCAAAATGAGGTTATAGAGCCCTGACAGTTTGATGCCAATTTTGTACGCTGATCCGCCACAACGAATCTGTTTTTAGTCGAAGCATAAGAGTGTTTTATAACGCTGGTTCACAATTTGTATCCCGCGAACCACACATTCACCGACCGAACGCGTCTTTCGAACGAGACTTTAAACCGAGATATAGTTTACTCTGATGCTAATGATACTAGTGATCATACTGACAAGTTACAGGGTCGCGTCTGGATCTTGTCTCCCGTGTGTCATTCCCACCTTACCTAGCTGTACACATGATGGAGCATTCTTAACACTAGGTATATTACAACAACAGAGAGCCATCACTCACAATCATGACCAAAGGGTGCTGCTAACTGAACCCAAGCGTGACCGGACGGTACAATCTTTTATAAGTTCACAATGTCGTTACCCATTAAGTGTACCCGATAGGCACAAGACATCATACATCCTTGAATATATTGACGTAACAAACCGCTGTCAGAGCAACAAACAACTCATTTACACCTGATTTACTGTCGAAGGGCTAGGCATCATATTTCAGTGTTGCTTGTGTTCTCGGATAATAAGGGTTACGTCGAACAAACCAATTGAAACCTCATCAGTTGTCTCAGGGTAAGTTTCACGTGTTTTTGTTGTTTATTACTCAAAACTACAAGGGTTACTTCGTACAAAATCAGTTCAACTAACACTCTCCAATTGACCAGTCGCCAAACAAACGATTGATCCGCCCATTAAGTTGTGTTTACATAAAACGCTTATTCCATTACTCCGACACTTTTTTGTCGGACCATGTGGCAGCAATAACCGGAATCTGATTGGTTGTTCCGTGAGTTTGAGTTGGAGTTTGAGTTTGTTCAGCTGGCGAGTGGTCAATTGCATGAATAATCTCGAGATGGTAAGTAAAGTCCTGTTACTAAAAGTTTAGTTAATAGCACGGGGGTTGAGAAACCCCACAGATTGATACCTCTTTTGTAAGCTGATCCATCACATCTGAACTCTCTGTGTCGAAGTCACTCTTAAGTGGTACTGATTTGATAACGCTGTGTCGCAATATAGATCATCCGTGCTCCAAAGTCTCCTACAAACGGGTTTTTCGCATGAGACCTCACACCAAGATGCAATGTACGGTGAACTTCATAATAATTTTATTTGTAAGACAAAATATCTCACGTGGAGCGGTTTTGCCATGCACCATTCCTTCGTTACCTAATGTACGTCGACTGATATGTTGAGACGTGTATTGTTTAGTCTAACATACGATGAAATAAAGGTGTATATTGTTTATACGAAAACGAAAATGACTTTATCCATAAAATTTCACTAGTTTCAATGGTGTCAGATCATGGGACATTACCTTAATGCACACTGTTGTACCCATAACTTGTACCAGTATAACACTAGACATCTTTCCTGCTTGAATAAATTAAAACAACCCACCGATGTGATAGTTAAAGAAAACAAATAGCATTTGCACTTCATCAGGTTTTTTAGGGTAAGTCTCAAGTTGTATTATTTTCTCAGAATACATCGTACAAAACCGATGTAATTAGTTCCACAATCAATATCCCGTTGTGTTTTTAAATTATCACGTTTGCTTGTGGTCGGTGTCAATGTTTAGATCGTATTTTGCCAATTAGGAACGCACTGGAGACAGTGACGTCTCAATTAGGAACGCATCGGAGACAGTGACGTCTCATTTGTGAAATATTAGTAGAATGAGGACAGAGAAGCCTGACAGTTTGTTGCCACGTTTGTACGCTGATCCGCCACCACTGTGACAACAAACAACAATAAAATATGACGCCTTACCCAACGGCAGCAAATCAGGTGTAAATGAGTTGTTTTTGTGTTGCTTTGACAGCGGTGTGTTACGTCAATCCATTCAAGCATGTAATTGAGTACACTTTATGTGTGTGACATTTGTGCACTTATAAAAAAGTGTATCATCCTGTCACGTTTGGGTCAGTGAGCAGCGTCATTTGCAGTGAGATGATACACTTTTGTATAAGTGCACAAATGTCAAAAGAGTCTAAATACACACGACGCGTCTTGATCGGATCTCCATTTCACCAAACCCGCCTTACACAGTTAAACAAATGATGGAATAATGATAAATTGTGTTTATATTTTAATAAGTTATAGCCATCTCACACTAACGTGTACAAAGGGCGTTGCAAACTGACCACAAGCGTGATAGGACGATATACTCTTTCATAAGTGCACAAATTTCTTGTGTATCTCTTGAAGCCAAAGGGACCATTTGCATAAATCACTTTTGTTTATTGTCATTGTATGGATATATAACAACGGCATGAGGGGTTGTTTTATTAATAACTTCTAATAAAAAAAAATTAATTCAAAAGAAATGCTTGAAGAACCGGAAATTGTTTTCAAACTTTATTTTGTCCATTGGATTCTGATTAGCTTTGGTCGTGTTGTAACATATTTTCCCTTTAACACGGTAACATGTGAACAGCTCCTGAGTAAGCCGATTGACAATGTATTAGAAGCAATAAAACTCGTCTAATGAATTTAAGTCGGTTTTGGACTAACTCTCGGATGTAGTACACGTATATTGCTTCGCATGTTCGTCACATGTATTGGAAGTTTATACATCAAGCCTCTTGCATGCTGTGTTTTATTCTAAGTATTCTTGGGTATTTTCATTAATTATTATTTTAATTTTTATTCTGGGACATCACTTTTGTGTTGAATATTCTCAGTAAAAATAACTCCATTTGCTTGATTATTGAATTCTTCGGGAAAGGCATGGATGTATAACGGTAGAATCGGTGACAACAATGAATGAGAGACATCCAGCTTATATTCAGTTTGTTAAACGACGCTGTTGACGAATATAGCCTTTGCTTGAACGTGCCAAAACATTACCTGAAAGACATGCGACTTCACAAGGTATTCTATGATCTTTTTGAAATCATTTAAAACTTATTCGATTACCTCGGCCAATGTCAGGGAATGCGTTTTTTAACTTTGTTATTTATGATGTGAGAATAACTTTTAATTACGGATATTCCTCACACAATTGGTATGTATTTTATTAACTCTTTTTTCATATGTATTTGACTTACACACATATGTATAAAATATGAATTCGTATTTATGAAACATATTTAGCTTAATTGAACAACAAGAATATTTAAGCGACGATTACATAGATAGGTAACAGATAGTGTCTTCATTATCCTTATAGCTAGGTTCTTCTCATGACGACTCTAGCATTTCGTGTTTGCGTTTTCATCCATATTTGTGAATCACTTAGTGGACCGAAATCTTGAAAAAAAATCAGCGGACTACTATCGCATGTATATATCTAATTTAATGTCACACTGTTTTAAAGTATTGTGTATTTTGTAAGTTGTCATGATATTGACACAATTTCTCTATGACGCAGCGTTATGCGATGTGTTTTTTTTTATTTCTAAGCCATTCACGATAATATTTTTGTTCTGCGAACACGCACGCGATTCGCATGACATGTGAAGCAATACAATTAATGATCCCAATACAAAAGTAAATTCAATAATTGTCCTGTTCTTCAGATTTTTTGTTCAAGACCTCGAACATTTACCGTATCGGTTCACTCGAGAGACAACAAAGGCATTTATGGAAGAAATAAATAAATTAGGGACCATGTTCTTTGAAGTGGGAAATTAGCGGTATATGTTATGGTTGCTAATTGTTGGGAAGTTATTTACGGCGTAGATTTAATTATATACAATAACACAAATATGGCATGGTCGCGTGATTAGGAAAGTCACATATAGCCTCTTTCATTGATGTCTAAGTATTAAACTTATATTTCGTTCAAAGTGAGATCTTTATTATTTATTCATTCAGTTATTTCCATAATTATCTCACATAAAGCAAAACAAAACACTAGAAACAAGAAAACATCATTAGCAAGTATTTTATGTAAGGCAAGTGAACACGATACACATGTAAGCTACAACATATGTTCTAAGTTTTCACCTTTAAAACATGCGTAAATCGGAAGTTACTGGCTTTGTAGGGGGGGTACTTTTAAAATCGTCCCATAGACATCGAAAAAGATTTCTTCAGGAAACGGACTTCGACAGTTTTTTAATATGTCTTAGACTGTTAATGCTATAGGATCTTAAATGTATATGTTAAAACTAAAAGCTTAATCGCGGTGCAATGATATTTTATTGCAGTTTGAAGCCATTTTGGTGTTGGGGTGTACGTCTTATAGATATACTTGCTTTGTTTCTCTTATGAGTATGTCAATTTCATTCAAGTGACCACTCATCAATATACACATTACACAATCTGCGCATTCAAACGGATACATTCCAAAAGAAACACGCGCATGCATGCCATCGGTTAAGTACCGGGACAAGCTCCGAATAATTGTATGGTAGGTCGGACCTTCCTGACCGATTATACATTTTATCTGAGAATTATGCAGTATATAGAATCAAACAGTGTTTTAATTGGTTCTTTGTTTTTACATGTTTTATATATTACCTCACATAAAAGCGATTAATTCTAGGGTCACCGCCCTGAAACGGTCAATGCAAAAACACATTGGGGCTGAACCTGTTCAAAGGCGTGCCAAACTTTACACTTACCTTAAATAAATCCAAAACAACACAAGTTTAAATAAGCTCAAACCTCATAACACCACAATTTTAATAAAATACAATAAAGGAGAATACATATTCGATTCAATTTGATTTAAATTACCAAGTGGTATCATATTCACCCAAACATCAGGATTAAAGCTTTCTGGGGCACGATGAAATGAAGTCAATACTATCAGCGAAATCTCTGCTTGTTGAAAAGATTTAAGATTCTTTTAATATATTGTAAATATTCCAGATCATCGTAATGCATGTCAAGAAGAAGCCCTGAATACTAAAGTTACCCGACTTCAAAGGCTGCAGGGGTTTAAATACATTTTACTTATTACTAATATTCCATGTAAATAACGTCAATTTAAACATGTTAATTACTAATAACCCAAAGCGTCAATCAGTAACGGCATGCATATGTTTAGTGTTCAATTGTCGTAGTAGGGATGAGTCTACAGTAAAATAATGCTTATTCAATTAATAAAAGAACAATAAATTAAAATATCTCATATGGAATATTGATAAACAGACCTCATACAATATTAAGAAAAAGAATATCGTGATCATACCATGAAAACATTATACGTGCAGCAAACATTCCGAGTGGCAAAACGCGTCTCCATAATACACGAACACATTTGATGTTTTCAACATGCAGCATGCAGCTAATGAAGGGATTCAATTTTCGCAGACTTGATAAGCATTCTGGATAGGACTTTTGGGCTTTGATTTTACCACAACGATACATGTTATTAACAGGCTCTATACCTGCGACGTTTCAACAATAATGACGTGTGTTGCCAAACATGCTGCGATCAGTTTTTATTTTCTTATTAATCAACAACTTACCAACACCCTTAGAACGTATTTTTACTTTAGTGAAAAAGAAGTTTCACGTCAATATAATGTATTCAAATAGAAACGATCGTAACCTACCAATGCCGTTAAGGACGGCTAGAGTCCGTTCAACCAGAATAGCGCATATATTTGAAGGAAGTTTGGAATGTTTTAATTTCTACAATGCCAAAACAAAGATATACACATAGTTGAATCCCTTCTTGTTATAGATATGTAAAAATCGATGCAAAAGCAAAGTATGTGCGGCTGCTTTGATATGCCTCACAATCTATGTGACCTATAATTGTAACGCAATCCATAGTTTTACGTCAACCACAAAACATCGTTTAATTCTTATGGGAAGTTTACTACTAGCGGACAAATGTTTATTGCATATTAACACATATTTTTAATCTCTCACGCGATATTAAGTTTGAAATATATATTTTATTTAAAAGGAAAACAAGTAAACGTTTAATGTGTATTAATTCAAGAATTCTGACAATATATATCAGGCTTATGGTGGCATATAACTGCCTTACGATAACCAACTACTTCACAGATGGTCTGAAAAAGATAAATTATTGTTAAAGCATATAATGCTGTTCTTTTTAATTTGTATTACTATTTTTATTGTCAAAGACATAATAGTGTCATTAGTGTGTCTTTTTGTTAATAGCCTGGTAACGTTGACAAGGACATATTATTTGTAATGTTAACTTATTTGGGTATCAGGTCTTTCAAAATATTGAAATATTTTCTAAATTAAGCGAATTTCATCTCGATTATTAATTTACAATTCAAAAGATACCGTTTTCATATTTCTGTCAACACCGTTAATTTTAGGTAACACTAAAATTAACATCACCGTTGTCAACGTGGCAGAAACCAATTCATGTCTGCCTCGTACGGCTTCGGCTCAAGTTTTATTGGTGCTCTTTTAAGAGATACACGGTCTACGTAGTACTTAAATATGTACATAACAATTATACAGCATATACAATTTTAATTGATAAAATAAGTAGATATCTGGTCGTTGTTATTGTTTTGTTTTTCTTTTTGTAATGCAAGACCCATCGAAACGCAATTGAAAATATATTTCTTTTAAATAAAACACGTCGTTCTTTTGTTCATTATCAAAAAGGTAAGAAAGCGTATGTGCGCCTTGGCACGTGGTGTCTAAAAAACTATGTTAGAACCTGTGTTCATTTGGATTGGGTGACTGCTTATACAGGTAATGTACAATGCTTCCAACGAAGATCGTGATCTGTTAGTGCCTGGTGTAGCATCTAGTTCACGCTTCTTTGTATACTCTGGGACGCGTACTATCCGACCTACTAAAACGTAGGCTACGGTCAATCGTTGTCTCGAGCCTGTGATCACGTGGTTTTTAAACCACTGCTTCACATAATGTGTTTTACTTTCTGAAATAACACGACATAGGTCACAAGAATAAACAATGTCCATATTTTAGAGATTAACCCACAGTAGGATGTCAAGTTTTAATGTTAGCCTTTCTGATGTCTTAACACTAACACTTGTCGTCGTCCAATGTAGCGCTTGATGCAGTTACTTGGCACAAAATAGAAATTTTAAAAACAATGTGAAGCGTTCATGAACAGGACCCAGACTTAAAATACTTTGGAGGCAGACATAATAATTATAATATACTTAGTACACATGATGAGACGGCATGTCGCTCGAACCATAGTTCTTATATTGAGATCACGATGAGAGCACAAATGTTTCTGATGAGCCACCGATGAAACTATCTACCGGAGCACACTACGGTCTCATTGGCTACCGTGCACTGATCTATTTCACAAAATAAGATTTTTGGCGAATACCCGGGCAGCCGAGGTAAATAGGATATATTGTTGCTCAAAATTAACATATTCCTCTGAAAGGTGACAGGGACAGGTCATGTTCATAGACGTAGTCGTGAAACGCAACGTGACATGTAAATAAACTCTGAACTATGGATGTATTACTTATTTGCAAACATATAAGCCTCGGTAAAACGCGTTCGAATTAGTAGGTTAGTAGGTTAGAAACAAATCACATAAATGTATGCCGAGCGGCCTCTATATTTATAAAAAAAAATGCAAATAATATCAACGTGTATCATTCCGTTATCGGCATTGCAGATTATTGATATTGCAAATTTTTTAATTATCATACTAATTAGATATACGGAATTATACTTTCGAGTCTGTGTTTGTCTTTGACTTACATAAAATTTCGTGACATTTATTAATTTACTGTGAACTATAACTATGCAATGATCCATTTTCTATGTGTAGTACAATTCACGCATGCACATTTAGTTGCCATGAATAGTATTGGTGGTACCACGGGTATCCGATAATATAAAAAAGGCCTCGGGGACTTGGGACTTGGAATTATATTGGAAATTGTTTTTTTTCAGTATGTATTGCTAACATAAATATTGCCTTTATAATAGAACCATTGGTTGATATCCCCTCGTGGACTTGGGATTATCATCTTTGCTTAATTATATGTTGCAATAGTCATGTTCATAAACCTCACTCTTACAAAAGAAGAACAAGTCATTATCTCGAACGTCGAGCAATTATCGGTTGTTGACAACATATTTATTGACCTGGCAATCCAGCCGATTTAAATTTAATGCCGCATTTATTTATATTCTGTGAGAACTCTGTTGCAGATGAGTTCATTCGGATGGATATAGTTCTCGACTTCAATTAATAAGATAGATTACCTTGTAAAATGCATTAATTATTCAGCTTCAGAACGCGTACTGCCATTGACTTAACCAACTCTTTAAAATGAACCAGGATTTACATGTCGCTCACGACAAAGCTCTTTTCATGACATTTCAAGAAATGTATATTCCACAATAATCACCATAATTTTACGAACACCAGCACTAAAATCTAACATGTGAATCAACTCTATCGTTTTTATGACAATCATCNAATCAAACTGGTGTAAAAGAAGTCTAAAAACATTTATTGCTTTTCACCAGATAAACTTTATTACGCTACTGATCCGGTAATGGTAACTTGACTTTACTTTATAAAGACGTGCACAAGGCGGAGTTTATCAATATATATGTACGTTTCATGTTTAACCCTTTTTCACTCAGTTGCACATTTTGACACGTTTGTTGTTCCTTAGAAAATCAAATAAAATTACAGACTTTTCTTGATATATTTAAGTTTTAAAGGCTGCATTTCCAAACCTACGATACTGATGAGCAGCTCTGATTTTAAGCTGGTTTTATTAAGCCATTTTCACTTTGCTTATGAGCAGCTGGAAATGGTTTATTTTCTAGTTGAATGCATGTACCGTGTGAAAGAGTATGTTGTGATATGGAAACGTTTAAGAAGAATCGAATTAACAAACGCTTTGGTTTACTCTGATTTCATGGCTATATTATAGCGATGCGGGTATTTGTTTAATTATCGCATAACAATAAACAAGTCATTTTTCTTTTTTTAAATTTCGTTTAGAAAAAGTAATTGGAAAAATATTAATTTGTTTCACAATATACGTGGTGAACCTCTTAGTGTTTTACCTATTCTTAGAAAAAATAATCTAGTTAATGAAATATTTCGCCTTTATCACGGTATATGACAAACTGTTCGTGCCTAATGTGAAAGGCAATTCAAGCCCGATTGAGGCTTTAACTTTGCGTCTTAAGAAATCAGATATACAGTAATAGTATCTCTAGCATCAGAATTTTTAAATATAAGCATTGTGATGTTTTTTTTATAGTGTAAGGTTTCTTTGTAAACATTGTGAGGACTAATAAGGATTCATTCTTCTGCGACATGACTGGCGAGAAGGATTTTTCTCAATCATGTGCCAAAATTACTCACGTCGTTTGGAAATTAAAGTAACCGGACAAGGCGTGGAGTGAAATTTGTTACACTGTAAGACTTATCAGAGAAACAAAATCTCATTGGAAAACGGCTGTCATTAGTTTCAATAACTGAATGCCTTCACGGGGAAATGAATGACCAAACTATTAAATACGACCAGTTGTGTTATAGAAAGGCAATCGTAATTGACTTTTGTTTCTCGGTAAACGTCATTAAGACTTACCTAACTATGCTTTGATTTGCTGGTAAAACTTATGTGAAACCGTGTGGAGAAATGCCGATCAGCATGGCAACCATTTACTACGCCTGGTGTAGGCACAAAATAATTAAGTTGTGTGACTCGCGGTTTCGATTAATGTCAGGTTGTGTTAAGCGTCAAACTGGTTAATTAACTTCTAATGGATGTTGTTTTAAAATGTTTCTGTAATGCCTTTCTCCTTCTTATGGCCGCACATTACTCTATACGCAACAACTTTCTCCATTGTTTAGTCAAACGGGTAGATTGCAAAAAGGAAACAACCGCATCATAATCATTAGCCTTCATTATCATCATGGAATCGTATAGATTAAATTGTCGGCTGGTGCTACTGTTCGGTGTGTAACACGTTAATTTACCCTTATGTATGTTGTTTTGAAATGTTTCTTCAACAAATTTGACTTTCTCCGTCTAATGGCCACGTACCACTGTATATGTTACGCAATATCAGCTGTTGTTTGTTTTCAAACGGGTACATTGCAAAAAGCTAAATCAATGCCATCGTTAATTACACGAACAAGATCGTTATGCATGTATGGAGCCCGATTGTAGATGACTATTCATTAAGGTTATTTTTTTTGTAAATTGAATGAAACATTGCTTTTTTTATTTTCCTTTGCATTTGTGTAAAAAAAAGACCATCGCAGTCAGAGGCTTCGTTTGTACTCGTTTTATCGTAACGTGTTACCGTTAATCAATATTAAAAATCGTATCATTTATATGTATTTTTTCACATTGGAGTATTTGTTCTTTCCAGTTAAACATTATTTATATTTGACATTTCCAACATGAAAATATAATAAGAATGCTCGTACATCTTACGTACGGATTACTTACTGAAAAGTAGTAATGTGTTGTCGATGGTTGGTGCCATGTAGCATTTTAAGTATTCAACGAGGTCACGTTATTTCAATGTTCGAAAAAAGCTCTTCTTAAAATCGCATAAAACACGCATGTCATTTCAATTTTGTTTAAATAAATTGAATCAAATTTCTTTCTTAAAAATAGTTGTAATTAAAAAACAAAGGTATAATAGGTGATATCTTGTCAGGAAATATTATTTACAGTACAAAACGGACAATCCAAACTCACTTAAATGTGCGTTTGTGGGCCCATAACTGTTTCCAAGGGCGACAGATCGTTGCAGGTGTAGCCAAGTGCACCAACGTGAACCAAAATATCTGACAATGTTAATTATGTGTACCTAAATGACAGACTGAGTCACAAGTTGTATTGTGTTTGAGTCTTCTACGATAACACGGATTTCTTGGCACAAATGAGTTGTACTGAGTTCCATAAACTATATCCCGTGGCGTTTTTAAATTATCGTGTGTGCCTGTCGTCGGTGTCATTGTTTGGATCGTACATACGAAATTAGAAAAGCATTAGAGGCAATTATTCGTTTATAATCACACATTGTTTGCGCGTTTGTGTTATTTGTCATAATTAGTAGAACATTTAACTACATTTTAAATGATTTACTTCACTGCTGATATATTCGTGCAAGTCGCTAACATTGTCCCATTCCTGGCGTTGCATCAATAGTTTTCTTTATCTCAATATCGGTAATTTACGTCTCATGTCTAAAAGTCGAGTCTTTAAAATGAGGTTATAAGCCCTGGCAGTTTGATGCAAATTTCGTACGCTGATCCGCCACAACGAATCTTTTATTAAGTGGTAGCATAAGGGTCATAACGCTGGGTCACAATTTGTATCCCGCGAACCACAAATTTACCGACCAAACGCGTCTTTCGCACGAGACGTTTAACCGAGATACGGTTTACTTTGAATTTAATTATACTAGTAATCATACTGAAAAGTTACAGGGTCGCGTCTGGATCTGGTCTCCCGTGCGTCATTCCCACCTTACCTAGCTGTACACATGATGGAGCATTCTTAACACTAGGTATATTACAACAACAGAGAGCCATCACTCACAATCATGACCAAAGGGTGCTGCTAACTGAACCCAAGCGTGACCGGACGGTACAGGCTTTTATTAGTTCACAATGTCGTTACCCATTAAGTGTAACGATTGACACAAGACATCATACATCCTTGAATATATTGACGTAACACACCGCTGTCACAGCAACAAACAGCTCATTTACACTTGATTGACGGCCGTAGGGTTAGGCATTATATTTTAGTGTTGCTTGTTTTCTCGGATAATAAGGGTTACGTCGAACAAAACAATTGAAACCTCATCAGTTGTCTTAGGATTAGTTTCACGTGTTTTTGTTGTTTATTACTCAGACTGCAAGGGTTACGTCGTACACAATCAGTTCAATGAACACTCTCCAATTGACCAGTCGCTAAACAAACGATTGATCCGCCCATTTAGTTGTGTTTACATAAAACGCTTATTCCATTTCTCCGACACTTTTTTTGTCGGACCATGTGGCAGCAATAACCGGAATCTGATTAGTTGTTCCGTGAGTTCGATTGATAGCTGGCAAGTGGTCAGTTGCGTGTATAAATGTCATGAATTTGTGATTGTCGTTTGTGTTATTGTTTTGATTTTCCGAAGAGTACATAGGCAATTAGGAATGAACTTCAGAACATGTTGTGGCTCTGTTCGAATAAACACTATTTATCTTTTAATCAGAAATTGGTTGCGTGTGTGTTGGTATAATTACTAGAACCTGCTACTAACGATCTACGGTATGCTTTAGTGCTAATGTATTTGTGCAAACGACCTACAGGGTCACTTAGCGTCTTGCGTAGCACCAAGTCCAATCAATCTCGAGATTGTAAGTAACGTCCTGTTAGTAAAAGTTGAGTTAATATCACGGGCATTTAAAAAACCCACAGATTGATACCTCTTTTGTAAGCCGAACCATCACAACTGAACTCTCCGTGTCGAAGTCACTCT
>VMBQ01002686.1:0-149665 GCA_007657795.1 Dreissena rostriformis
TGGTTGAAGTGTGCGGCCATGACTTGGTATTAAAAACTTTCTTCTGCAGTATGCAGAGGGTGAATATGAAGAGGGTGAATATTAAATAATTACAATTTTAATGTGACCATAAACAATTGCAACTAAAAGTTTTTATAGACAGTGTTCGACAATGACTATTCTGAGAACGATGTCATTTGCGCAGACATTTTGGTCTTGCGAAACGAATAAGTAAACGAATGGATTTGTATGCCCCCGAAGTTGGGCATATAGTGATCGCACTGTCCGTCTGTCTGTCTGTCCGTCTGTCTGTCCGTCTGAATTTTCGTCACACTTTGCGTTTGGGTTTCGAAAAATGTGGAAACACACTTTGCGTTTAGGTTAAAAAAAATGTGGAAAAAGGGGGCATATGTCATCCTCTAGTGACAAGCCTGGTTTTATAATTCAACGATGATTTTGAAGCAGTCTGACGGACTTCCTTGACAAAAAAAGAAGGAGTCCGAGTCTCATTTCCAGGAGTCTCTGACTACCGGACTCCCGTTAGTGTCAAACACTGTGTTGGTTCGCCATTTTGAAGACATGCCGCGTGAAAAACTTTTGGATACAAGGGGCGTTATAAAGATATATCTACCAGCATCTTAAATAATTACCTATTAATTAACACAGTTTGTGCCCCTTTAATCGCATACGATTATAGTAGATTAGTCAAAGGGGTTTTTAAGTGAATGGAGCAATTCGTAAATAATGAATTAATACCCGATCTTCAAAACATGTAACTTTTGTCGAATATTAATGACTTTTTTTGAATGCCTTAGACCTGACCCCCCTTCGGTTTATGTTTTTATTGCATTTTTCGACCACTTAATTTTTTCATTTATGCCAACGAATTGTACTCAAATGAGTACTTGAGTACGCCTGTCTACGCTGCTGGACTAGTAGTAGTAGTAGTAGTAGTAGTAGTAGTAGTAGTAGTAGTAGTAGTAGTAGTAGTAGTAGTAGTAGGAGTAGTAGTTGTAGTAGTAGGAGTAGTAGAAGTAGTAGTAGAAGTAGTAGTAGTTGTAGTAGTAGTGGTAGTGGTAGCGGTAGTGGTAGTGGTAGCGATAGCGTTAGCGGTAGCGGTAGCGGTAGCGGTAGCGGTGGCAGTGGAAGTGGCAGTGGCAGTGGCAGTAGTAGTAGCAGTAGCAGTAGCAGTAGCAGTAGCAATAGCAGTAGCAGTAGCAGTAGTTGTAGTAGTAGTACAATAGTGTAATGCATAAATACCTATTCTGGCCTTATATCAAGTACGTATGCCTATTAATGTGTAATTTATATCCCTGCATCTAAGGAAAAACTGGATCATCCTCGTTTAAGCAGGCGATTAAGATTCAATTTGATTATTTTAGAGTATTAACGTACCCCTGCAACGGAAGTCAATGTCGGTTGACGTCTGGAATGTTTCTGCTATACAGATCTTTCCAGTCGGACATGGATTGGAATCACAATTGACTGGAAACAAGGAAATGCAACCTTTGTCATAATATAACCATTATCTTATAATTTCTGCACAATTTATCAATTACTTTATCATTCGTTGGACTTAAGTTTATGACAGGGTATGTTTTAGCCAACTCACATTTTTTTTCTAGTTTAGCTGGTTAACCAGTAACTATCTTACTTGAATCAGAGGCAGGGGGAAAGTTTGCCGTAAAAATGATTTCACGACCAATATCTACACATGTCTAATGGAATGTAACGAATCTAAAAGCAAAACACAATGCCAAACTTCTGACTCGCATTACTTTAATACGTCATTAAATTTTGTATCAAGGAAGGCCGCGAGTCATATTGTCTTTAAAACGAGATAGGAATGCAACATAAAGTATTCTGTGTTTTGGATTGATTAAAATTATATTACCGGAATGAGATGTTATGGCCGAAATGAAACATGTTCCAACAAAAGGTTGTCTGTAATATATAATCGTATTGAATAGCTGAATAGTTGTAGTTGAAAACCTTATATAATTTAATGTAATAATGTAGTAGTAGTCTTCGTTCGGTCGTTTACATAAAAGAGTTATGTCTTTAATGAATAAGTCGTTTTGCTATTAGTTCATCCAAAAAATATATCCACAAAGAAGTACCCATTTAAATTATCTGCTTTCAACTAGAAAAGAAGATTAAGAAATCTATATGTTTTTTTGTTTGTGGAGTGCCGATTAACATCTAATCATGGTAATAAGAAAATGTTACAAAAACTAAACGACTTGCCATATTTTGTAATAATTGTTCGTATCAGCGTCAAACGAAAATTTCGCAAGATCAGCTTGCGCATCCGAACATTCAGGTCATTAGATACCTTTTCAGATAATGGGACCACTAAACCTTGCGTGACTTTAAATCGGACAGCATAGCTCCTGACCAGACCGCGCATTCCGGTCTGGATCTACGCTGGTAACATATGGCATAAGACCCATTTTTGCATGACGCTCTTATACTTATTTTTAAAACAAAGGAGAAGATCAATCTTGTATTGACAATTTTAGGTAGAATCGAAATCAATTGGATATGTTTGTTTTTTTAATAGTGATAAGTTTAGTGTTTTTTTTTTGGTTCTGGTTAATCTGTTCTTGCATTTAATTGTAAAGAGCTAACATTGCGTAAGTAGAACTAAATTAATAATAACCAATATGTTAAATAGAATAAAGATAAAAAGATTAGTTCCGTTGTGTACTTGAATATATCTGACGCGCCAAAGAGACTACCCGAATTCTATAAATCTGCTCCTTTTTGCTAAATTACATTCTCGAAGAACGAACATCAAAATATGAGTACATGAATTACCTGGATAGCATCCATCACAATAATAGTGGCCATGACCCGATGTCTGGTTTAACAAACACCTGGCATGAAAGTTGTCACCTTGACAGGGACAGTCACT
Organism: Dreissena rostriformis; assembly: GCA_007657795.1. Lineage (NCBI taxonomy): Eukaryota > Metazoa > Mollusca > Bivalvia > Myida > Dreissenidae > Dreissena > Dreissena rostriformis. The sequence continues at coordinate 2,897 of VMBQ01002686.1, forward strand.
GTCGTGCTTGCATTCAACAGCCTCAACAGAGTGGACTGCAGTACAATAGACATATATGTAAGAGAATGTACAGCATTCCATGTATGATGCTTACTGAGAATGGTAAGCAGCCAGATGACATTTCCGTGTTGCTAAATGAATATTCCGAATTACATTATTCTATTTCTTACACACATACTCGGCTACCTTTCGGTCTTTTTCTTCCCATCGGCGGTGGCGTTTACACATTGTTCGTTACGTGTTTAATGTATATGTCGAAGTATTGCGTGCAAATGAACGATGCATCCATTGAGTATGTTGTTTTGCATTGTTCATTCCACTTGGTGACTCTGATTTAACATGGTACAACACGTCGAAAACTAAGCATTTAACATAACGCGGGAAGCAATAAGATACCCGAACTTAATAAAACTTGACCTCAGTAATATATAGGATATTTGTCAATTGTTATGTGTGATGGTATACTCATTTCATTACTCATAATATAAAACAAATTTTCTTCGAAATTACATTCTCATGTAAGATGTATAAAATGAACGCAATGTAAAAACATTTTTTTAGCTACATGGTCTCATTTGATTACGAAAATGTTTCTCACTACCGTAGAGGGAAAATAGTGCCACTGGATTGTTATCGCTTATATATACTATTTATTGAATGGTATTGTTTGCAGTCTCTAATTTCCTAACAGGTCAAATTATACATTAACATACGATTGTTCATATATTGAAACACATATAAAGAACAAACATGTTAATAAAAATATAGACAGTAAAGTGCCATATTGAGTGACGGAAACATCACTAAGAGATTCAATATTAATACGCATTGTTATATTTGTTACATAAACTTCATTTTAGTATTGCTGTTAACAATTAATTTAAAAAATAGCGTAAGTCGCAACAAATAAATGACTACAAATACGTTTTATAGACTAAAACGAAAAGGTTATTTTTGTTTCTTTGCTTGAATTAATGAGACGTAAAAGACACTAATCTTATTTTCTATACAATCCGCTGCACATTGCTGATACACTGTTAGGTTGTAAAAACGTCAAACTATGAGAACAGTACCTGGATTGCAAACGCAAACGCGCCCCCTATTACCGTCCCCTGCAATGGCAACACATTTTGCTTGAGTGTTGCGATCTGGACAGTGGCAGTCACTGTCGTGAGAGCACAGTGCCTCAACAGAGTGACCTGCAAGTAATCAAGGTAAATGTATGTAAAAGAGTGAACGGAATGATGCTAAATGAGCATTGCACGGTGCTAAATAACATTGTTATTTTGTTAAATGAAACATTCTTATTGCATTATGTGTAACCGGGGACTTCCTTGCGTTTTTATTTTTCTTTCCATCCATTTTGGCATATAAATTACGTTGTTCGTCACGTTTTAAATATAAATGGCAAATTCTTCCATGTTAATGCCAAATGCATCAATTTAGTTTTGTTGTTTCTTCGATCACGTTTTTAATGCTTGGTGGATATCACTTGGTGACTGTGATTAAATATGACAAGTCTAGTTTATTCCCTAATAAATGAAAGTTCCATACGTCGAAAACAACCACTAAGCATTAAGCGTGTCGCTTGAAGCACTAAGCTATACGAAGTTTATCAAATATATTTAGATTTCAGTGATAGGTAGCATTATAATTTCATAAGACGTTATATAAAACAAATGTTCTTTTCAGCTAAAGCTATTGCACGATGTATTGATACAATGTTTTAAATATGATTATAAAGTAATACATATTCTTGTGTATCTTGACTTCATTAATATGATCCCATTATAGTACATACATTTAGTGTTGAGGGGAACTAGTGCCATATTCTCTGCATTGTGATCACTTACATATGTATTTTTTATTGCATTTTATTGTTGTTGCCCTTTATTGACAAACAGTTTAATATATACTTGAACGATGCGATTGGCCATATATTGGTAGGAAGGACATACTTTACAAAAACTCGGCACAAAGCCGGAGTGAAATTATCAAACCTAATCATGTCATTTCGGTTAGAGTGAAATTATAAGGTTAATATTCATTGGCATTCTGCTTTTATTCACCGCAGCTTTAATAAATGTGAATCCTTTGTTACTAACAACCGGAAATACCGACAGTTTCCGTGCGATTGCAGGTAAACATTTAACTCTTATCCACTTTTTCACTTGTATTGTTACGAAAGGAGGACCTTATAACGTCCGAAGGAGACTACTCTTAGTATGATGACATTTTGTTAATGGTGTGTCTGTCAGAACTTGTGTTCGTCCAGTGATGCATCTCAGTCACAAACACGCTTGGGGATAACACAAAAAAAAGAAACGCACGGTGTCTGATTCATTAACGTATATCTTCCAGCAAGCTAGACACAACAGCTGAAGGCTGACATCATATAATGCCTTTTTTCACATTAACAATTGCCACTTTACGCAATAAACGGTTTGTGTATATGAGTGCACACCATACGTGTACTAGAAAGAAAAAGCGAAGTTTGCAAAATAGGCAATTCAAGTTATTGCTTGTAATGTACACATGTTTATATGCATGCATGCATAACTTACAGCAATTGTTTCAAATATCATTCAAAAATAACGCATTAACATTATAGCCTACCTCTGTAAAGTACCACTTGTAAAAGCGCTATATATGCGACTCCCACGAACATGGCTGTTTTCCACAGGAATCACTGTACTATTTGTCTCACACGTTAAATCTTTCACGGCAAGTCTTATAAAATGGAACAAGACCTGAGCAACGTTTTTATAATTACTATCTAAATTGGTAAAGGCCAATTTAGGTCGTGAGTGTATATACAGCTGTGTACGACAGCGCTCCCGATCGTGCAGAAGCGTTTGGTATGCTGTCTTTATATTGCGATATTTTGTTGGAAAGCATTACCAATTACCGACAGAAATTGATAATTGGTGTGATCAGATCCCGGGGGGGGGGTAACTTCCAATATAAAGGTATATAGGGATGTGCCGCAAATATGGGGTGTGTTTTTCGACTAAAATTATAGATATGGGTAAGGTTTTGAGCATCTTAGTATAGATATGGGTATTGAAATCAGAAATTTGTTTGTATATAAATGCATATAGATTTGAAAGTATCAGTATCAAAATGGGTATGATACATATATGAAATTTTCAAACACAACATATAATAGCAAATTCAATACGTATACTGTATTGATATGATAGAGATTACAATTCTAGTATGAAATGTGTCCACTTTATCAAATTCCTGTATTGAAATGGGTCCATTTTCTCAATGGTATCGTATACAAATGGGTCTGCTTTTTCAAAAATCTCGTATCAAAATGGGTCTACTTTATCAGAGTTTCGGTATTAAAATGGGTCACATTTCGGAAGTCTCAGCGGNGCGTTTGGCAAATTTGTGTGTTTTTGTTTCTTTGAATCGTATTGCTTATTGTGTTGTATCGTAGTCATTTCAACAGAATATGATGATGATAATATACTCGTGAATTATTACGTTTCTCATTTTGTTGAATGATTAACACCTACGAACCTTATATAAAAATTGTACCAGGATCCTTTCGGTCAGAACGATATCCGTGTATTGGCATGACAAAAGGCAATACCAGTCCCCTATTGATACGACGAAAGAGACGGGCTCCTACTCGCTTACAAAGTATGTAAACAATTATAAAGGTTAAACTGAGATAACCTAAGTTTCAGTCTCAACCAAAAGACAGCTTGACATAACATTATATCGTAATACAAAATGTTCAGCCTTGTGTTATTATTTATTATGCAATTAGTATTTCAATTCGTATGATACATTTCTACTGTAAAATGTACATTTATGTTATTTCTATATTAATGTTTGCATGAAGTTCCATAGATACCGTAGACTCCACAATCGTGAAAAACCTATCTATATTGAAATGTATCTGCGTTGATTTATCTTTCTTTGGGGCATGCTTAAACTATAAATAGTCATCATTGTCATGGACTCAACCTTATTGCTAGCAACTTAATTGTTTCAAACCCTTTAGATTGTTGGTCCCGGACCGTTGCTCTGGATTACAAACGAAATTATGTAATACACATTGACTAGATATATTTTGCATTATGGAGTTCACTGGTAATGAAAACTGACCTAGGTTATGCCAAATGGCCAGATGTCTGTCTTGCGCTATCGAACTGAACTACCTACATACACAGATTTTATGTCTAATACAAAAGATGTAAACTTCAAAAGACGTTTAGACAGTTATAAAACAATGTAACCTCCTTCTTTTGTCCGGTATATATTTATCTTGTTTATCTAGTATAACTATTATATTGAAGTGTTTTGTTAAACAGATCGTGCTTCTGGTGGGACTTGAAGTCAAGCCTACAACACTCGCCTACTTCGTCGAGACGTCAGTAGTTCGCATGCGGGGCTTCATTTTCATTTCCTTCTCGTAATGAGTTGGCTACCGCTACTCTATTATCCAATTACTAGAGCAACGCAATTCAAGTTATTCGTTTATTTAGTGTCGAATACATTCTATAAATTTATATTTATTATTAACACAGAAAGGTAGGAAAAGAACAGTTTCTGTTCTGTCGGACTTTGTGATGGTCCCATTAGCCTAATAGCATGATTTTGGGGCAACATCCACATGTCATAGGACAATACTTCGCCTGATGGGGATCCGGACAGATTATTTCCAACAAGTAATACCGGGTACAGACCGAGGCGTAATGGCATCCATGCAATTTAATGTCTGCAAAGGCATGACTCTGACTTACATGGATAACAACATATCCTTTCAGCAAACACGACGTTCGTGTTTGTATGCTAGAAAAACAACAGAACCAGCATTATTTTGACAAGTATCAATCAACCGAAGTCAACCAGCATTTGTCAAGGTTCTGTTGAAATTGACGTATACACAATTTCGTATTAAAATGATTAAAGGTAGTGCTTTCCATTCTATACTATTTGGAGAAGTCATAAATAATTATAACAGCTAAAAATAACAGTTTATAAAAACTAGTGCCTTCTTCGTTATTCGAAATCGGGATTCATGCTTTGGAAAATAACAGTGTATTTTAAACGTTATGTAAGTAATAGCCACATTGTCCAAAGTGTCAATCAAAAGCGTTTAAACGGCTTCATTATTAAGGGCAGTCCGGTTACAGTTATGGCTTTCTCCCGGTACTCACGTTTCTCCGGTTCCCCCAGGACACAGTTTTATACATTCCATGAAACGATAACTAGCTGGAAACTGCATCTATATTTGAAAATTCGACTTAACCTTCGTCAGTCCAAAACGTTAATTAGACGGGAGTGCTGTGCCACACTCTCTGTCATCACTTAACGCAGCTTTTTGTAAATTGTCCTTTTTTCAAATTGTGAAGAGGTAACTTTAATCAAAAGAAGTTATAAAAGAAGAAAATCAAGCCTAATATTTGATACAGGCGACACTAATTGCTATACCGTAAAGAAAGTACAATTTTATTAATCAAGAGGGGCTGTAAATCCTCAAAGACATATTTATATACATATAATCAAAACAATATAATATATTTAGTATACATAAATCATGTTAAATAGATATACAATAAATGAACATTTGAAGAAATTAAATGTAGTAATATTGATTGTAAAGAAGGGAATGAGGGTACCACAAACCTGAATGTTTGCTCTGAATGAATACGAACTAATTACTGAAAACGGGGTTGATAGTGCCAGTATCTTAAATCCAAGTTATCGAAAAGTATAGAATTTTGTGAAAGTGTACAAACGTGTTTGCAGCATCTGTTGGGCGCCGATTGATGACATTTTAATTTAGATCTACCGTTATATACGTATATGCATATTGTAGGTAGATCGGTTTATTTCAGTTTATATATATTTGTTCTTTGTTTTAGCGATGGATACATGTTCATTTCGATGTATATGACGTAAGGAATTTAGAGCACTCCGATTGAAGTGGTGCCGATGTGGGTTGAGGCGTCGATGTGCTAGCTACGTCTGTGGTAGGTGGATCAGTTTCTCTGGTGGAGGTTTGGTCGTGATGTGGATCTGAGAAAATATGTTACTGATTTTGTTCATACATTGTCAATAATGAATATGTTAGCTGAGTGCAAGGGATATACGTGAGCATACGTTTCCCATTTGGTAAAGGTTGAATAGCTCAATTGTTAAAAAAATCCATATCCTGCTGATATCTCATACGCCCTTGTATTTACACGTAGTTGTTACTTGCAATAATAGTCCTTCTGATTAATAAATCTTTGGAAGAACTGATAATCTCTTCTATAAACGACTAATTAAAGCTGTATATTTTTTTGCGAATTAAAATATATTTCATTCAGTTGCAGCAAATTTAAAAAAAAGCTTTGCAATAACACTGTGTGCGGACAAATACTTATCGAACGTTGAAACTGACACACTTAAACGGATTTTATAACTCAAAAGGTAATTTGGAACGTTTGTGTTGTTTTCGTTTAAGTTGCTGACAACACGTTGATCACTCGTGTGATCTCAAAACTAGACCCACAAATACACACGCCGACTTGGCAAGTAGTTTTTCATAATTGTCGTTTTCGTAATAATTGAAACCAAAATACGTTTCAATGCTTGTAGGGCGTAATTACGTTGGGACTTATAACAAATACATCCACCACCAACAGGTAATTGAAATATTTCCGCAATATGTAATAAAGAAAATATAAGAGAAAAATTGTAAACGTAACCTGCTATAACAAAGTTTCCAAAATGTTTTTGCCAATTAAGACATTCATAAACAACGGTTCCAAATTAAGCGGAGTTAATTCAAACAAACCCTCAATCGAAAAGTAAGAGTTCAAATTTTAACGGAGTTAATTCCACCCAACCATCAATCGAAAAGTCAGAGTATTTCAAAACATCATATGACGGCACTTAACAACAACAAATTCTCGATGCTTTTGTCGCGGTGATGAATGTTGAACATCGGTTCTACGTCCTAATATCGATAACAGCTCTTTTGTATGGGTTTATTTCAATGCTGTGATCTGGATTTGGAGAACACCAGACCTGTCATCCCTGGCTAGTTTTTTTGAGAAATTGTGAAAACACGGATTGTGATTTCTAATATTTAGTTCTCATCTCTTTTGGGGTCTCCTGCGATGTAACCATCTTCGTGTGAAGTATCATAATTTTATTATACTATTTTGACCTAAATGTGCAGACCACGAACAATGAAGTTACCCGAAACCAAAAATATGCGTGATGAACAAAATAATTATAAAAAAAACATTCGCAATCGAAAAAGGTGTTATTTGTTGGTATACAGGAAAGTGTACCATGACACGGATTCGATCCGCTAGTACCCATCAACGATAAATAGGATGTGTTCTCAATGTATAATCGAAAGTAATCATTAGTAGATTACTATCTAAATACAATTCCTCTTTTTTATCGTTATCGTTTTATTCTGTAATCCGAAATACACTTGTAATCGTGAATGGAATAAAACAAGAACAAATAAGCTATTGGTTTGATTAGACAATCAGTGAAGACACATGTAGATGTTTTATATACTGAATGACGTAGTAGGAATACACACGTACCTTCACATGCGTAGAATGGAGTATGGTCCGTGTGAACACAGGTCTGTTTACTTGAACAAGGATTTGGTACGAAAGGGTCTGAAAATTGCACATGAGATCAAACCAGTACTCAATAAAAGCCATCAATTTTACGTCACATCACGAAGTGTAGCGAAAAAATAGTTTATTTTGACCTAATATATCGTTATTGGGGAATAAAATAAGAGCAGATTGGAATAATTGTCAGCGCATAAAAATCAGGTCAACTCCGTCACCAAGGTATTTCGTATGAATACTATCGCTCATCAATATAGGCATCTAGATGAAAAATTTACGCATAGAATTACATTATTATTAATATTCTCCTTTCGAATGTTCACATACCTTCCCATTCGTGACCCAGTTAGGTTGTGATGCAGGTTTTTGTATCCGAGCAAACAGTTTACAACGATCTGGAAAACAAAGTCACATATAACTCAAATTTAAAGTTGTATCGATGTAATTCAATGTATAAACTATCAATGTTGATGTTTCTTGCGTGTCTTACTGATCCTTGCATTATAAGCTGCAACTAAAAAGTCCATTAACATCCTTAGTTTAACTTTGTAGTAGTAGTAGTAGTAGTAGTAGTAGTAGTAGTAGTAGTAGTAGTAGTAGTAGTAGAAGTAGTAGAAGTAGTAGTANAGTAGTAGTATTAGTAGTAGTAGTAGTAGTAGTAGTAGTAGTAGTAGTAGTAGTAGTAAATTCTTATACGTGTCTTTTATATTTATGTTTATTTGACGATGATAGCGAAGACGTTTTTAGACATGTTCAAGGGCATATTGAGTTTTAATGTATTCCCCAGTAAAATATTCATTACCTTTTCTGAAGATTCTAATACAATTGTGTAATGCATAAATACCTATTCTGGCCTTATTTTAAAATACCTATAACTATCAATGTGTTATTTTTATCCCTGCATCTTAAGAAAGATATGATCATCCTCGTGTTAGCAGTCGATTAAGATTCAATTTGATTATTTTAGTATATCCACATATCCCTGCCACGGAAGTAAATGTTGGTTGACATCTGGAATGTATCTGCTTAACAGATCTGTCCAACCGGGCATTGATTGGGATCACAATGGACTGGAAACAAGGAAATGTAACCTGGGTCATTATATACACATTACCTTATAGTTCTGCACAATTAATCAATTACTTTACCATTCGATGGACTCTTCTTTTTTACTTAAAATGTGTGTAATTTTAAGTTTATGACATGGAATGTTTAGCCAACTCACACTTTTGTGAGGGCGAAATTTGTCGTTAATATGATTTCACGACCGATTTCGACACATGTCGAAGGAAAAGTAACTAATCTGAACGCAAAACAAAACGCCAAACTTCAATCTGACGCGCATTACTTTAATACGTCATTGAATTTTGTGTAAATGAAGGACGCGAGTCATATTGCCTTTAAAACGAGATAGGAGTGCAACATAGTATTCTGTGTTTTGGATTGAATGAAATAATATTACCATAATGAGAGGTCTTTGAGACCTTTTAGGCCGAAATGAAACATGTTCGTATAATAGGTTTTCTGTAATATGTTATAGTATTGACTAGCTGGATAGTTGTAGTTGAAAGTCTTATATAATTAAATGTAGTAATGTAGTAGCAGTCTTCGTTCTGTCGCTCACATAAAAGGGTAATCTCTTTCATAAATAAGTCGTGTTGTTACTAGTTCATCGAAAAAGTATATCCACAAAGAAGAACGCGTTAAATTTTCTGCTAACAATATAAAAGATGATTAATAACTCTTTATTTTGTTCTGTTGGTCAAGTGCCGATTTACAGCTAATCGTGGTAATTTAAAAACGTTACAAAAAATAAACGACTTTCCATATTGTTTTTGAATAATTGCTCATATCAGCATAGTTCGAAAATTGGCCTTTTGACATATTTCGCATAAGGCGCACAACCAGCCAGCACATCCGCTCACTCAGGTCATTAGATACCTGTTCAGCTAATGAAACCACTAAATATTGCGTGACTTTAAATCGGGCAGCATAGCTCCTGACCAGACCGCGCATTCTGGTCTGGATCTACGCTGTTAACATTTGTCATAAGACCCATTTTTGCATGACGCTCATAAACGTATTCTTAAAACAAAGGAGAAGAACAAGCATGTATTTAAAATTAAAGTTATAATCGAAATCAATTGGATATGTTTTTTTTTTTTAATAGTTTTAATAGTGACAAGTTTAGGTAAAACAAGTCAGAATTAAAGCACCTTTTTGTTAGTTGAGTGCGTACCATTTGGTAAGTTTAATAAATTTGAATAGAGGCATTAAGCTTTGTTTGTTTCTGGTTAATCTGTTCTTGCATTGAATTGTAAAGAGCTATTTTCAACCATGCATATAGTTACCATCTAAATAGTAATACGCATGGTTAGATTCGTTGCATTTACATCGTTTTAATATTGATTTCAACTATTAAACGCGAACATTGTGTTAGTAAAACTTAATTAATAATTACCAATATGTTTAAAAGAAAAAAACATAAAAAGATTAGTTCCGTTGTGTACTTGAATAAATCCGACTCGCCAAAGAGACTAACCTAAAATTCTAGAAATCTGCTGCATTTTGCTAAATAACATTCTAGACGAACGAACATCAAAATATGAGTACATGAATTACCTGGATAGCATCCACCATAATAAAAGTGGCCATGACCCGATGTCTGGTTTAACAAACATCTGGCATGAAAGTTGTCACCTTGACAGTGACAGTCACTGTCCTGCTTGCATTCATCAGCCTCAACAGAGTGGACTGCAATTAGTATAGAAATACATGTAAGAGAATGTACAGCATTCCATGCATGATGCTAAATGAGAATGAGAATCTATGAATGTACCTGTTCAAATCATGTTTAATCTGTTTGATGCATACGTTTCATCGATTCTTAATTACGGAAGCGAGGTGGGGGGGGGATTTACTAAAGCTGAAAATATTGAACGAGTCCAACGAAAATTCTGTACATGGCTTTTAAATGTGAAAGCTTCTACAAACTCAAATGCTGTGTATGCCGAAGTAGGCCGATACCCGATGTCGATATTTACGAGTAGTTAAGTATTTCTTGATATTGTTCAATGACAAATCGTATTTTATTCAATATTATTAGTAGACAATTTAACAAAGAATGTGATAACATTAACTCTAAGTCATGGGCATTAAACGTTCGGAAACTTTTGCAAGAATCAGGTTTTAATGATGTATGGTTATATTCAGAATCTGTTAATGTTAACATCTTAATTGCGCTGTTTCACAATAGATTACAAGATTTGTTTATTTCGAAATGGCGAACTGATGTTAATGACACTTCATCACTTTTTCTTTATAAGGAATTGAAACCCATTTTAAAAAGATCAATTAACTTAGACACAATTGAAAATTCGAAATTAAGAAAAATAAAAGCGAAATTGAGATTGTCGGCACCAACAAATAACAAGAAATGAGAGAATATGTAAATTGTGTACACTTAATGAAATTGAAGATGAGTATCATTTTATTCTAATATGTCTTTTATATAATAATTTTAGAAATACACGTATACCTGATGTTTATAGAAGAAGACAAAGTATGTTTAAATTTTGACAATTATTAAATAAGACCAGAACAAATGTATTTATACGTCTGGCTTATTTCTGTATAAAAACATTGAAAATTAGAACCGATCACATATAATTTATGAGAGAGTTAAAAAAAATCCCACAACTGAAATTTTGTATATAATATCTAACTGCATTTTTTTATAATCAATTACGGATTTTAAAAATTCACTTAACTTTGATAAAATAGAAAGAGCTTTCTCTTACATCATACATTCTCATACAAATTTATATATTTGTAAAAAAAAAATTGCTAAACATGTTGTTGTTATATTGACGCATGTGTATTGTGTATTTATTATTGCTTTATTGCTTTTTTGACGATGAGCTGTATATGCTTAAGTCGGAAATAAACTATCTGTTCTGTTCTGTTCCTAATTACGTATGAATTTGTGAATGTAGATTTTTTGTTTATTTGGAGAAATGAACTATACTTAAAGAAATTGGAACTGATATTAAATTGGACTTAAATTCATCTATGACTTTGTTGTTTTTTATTTCTTTACACGGGTGAATTGACAATATAAGAATGGGACCGACTTACAATATTCGCCTCGTAATAAACTGCACTCAGTTGATACGATTCACGTCATAACGGCAAATTGTGCGTGACATTGTAATCGAACGACTATGCGAAACGTATAACACAGTGATTTTTGTTACACACAAACTTCCTTTCGCATCTTTGCTTCCGTCAGCAGTGGCATAAACTAATTAATAGTAACTATTTATATTTTTGCATTACTAAGTTACAATTCAACACGTCGAAAGCATGCGCTTCGCATTAAGCGTATTTAAAAAGCACTTAGTTACTGGAAGTTAATCAAACTTGACCTTTTGTAATATCGAGAATATTTGTCAATTTCAGTGTGATATGTGATTATCATTTAATGACAAATAATATATATAAACAAATTTTCTTGTATTTTATATCATCATCGTCGTCGTCGTCGTCATCGTCATCGTCATCGTCGTCGTCGTCATCGTCGTCGTCGTCGTCATCGTCATTGTCATCGTCATCATCATCATCATCATCATCATCAAAAGTGAGAAGCTAGCAAAATATTTAATTAATAATATTGCCTATAATTTACATATGCATACATGCATAACTTTAAACCATTGTTTAAATATTATTCGCAAATGAAAAAAGGAACGTTATAGCCTACCTCTGTAAAGTAGCACTTGCAAAAGAGTTAAACAGGCAATTCTCAAGAACGTGATTGTTTTCCGCCGGAATCACCGTATTATGTATATGACACGTAACACCTTTCACGGCGAGTCTAATGGAACGGAACAAGATCTGAGCGAAGTTTTTATAATTAGTATCTGCATTTGTATTGGCAAATTAAGGTCATGGGTGTGTAGACAGCTGTGTAAGACAGCGTTCCAAATTATGATGACACGTTTGTAATGCCGACTTTGAAGTGCAATATTGTGATGCAAAACTTTAAACTTTACCGACAGAAATAGGTGATTTGTGTGATCAGACCTACATTTTAAGATGTACGTAGATGAAATTAAGTATGACATGGCTAGGCCGGTGTTTTTAATATTTTAAGTATAAATATAATATTATTTTTTGGCTTGTGCCGACAATAATATATTACAAAACGATAGGACAGTAACGTGTTTTTTTTTTCTGTTTATCGTACACCTCACCAAATTTAGAAAGAAAACACAAATTACTATCGCAGCACTTCTGCAATATTGGCGCCAATGGATTCGTTGTATTACATAATGGCGCATTTTTATGACTTTGTGAGAATTTGCAGAGTATTTTCTTAATTGTAAAAGACGTGTTTGCTGTATTGGGGTTTATTTTTTCAAATGTGTACGACATCTTGGAATCATACTATTATTGTGTTAAATTTTATTTATTTCGACCGTAAATGATGATTTCATACGTGTGTATTATGACGTTCCTTACATTAGTGAATGATTGAAGCCTTCTTACCTGATGTAAAAATGGTACCAGACATCTTTCTGTCCGGAGAATATCAGTATAGCGGCAAGACAAAAGGCAATAGGAGTCTCCTATTGATATGACAAAAGAGGCGAAATCACACTAGCGTACAAAGCATGCAGTACATTATTAAACTGACATTACCTATGTTACTTTGTCAACAAAAACTCAGCTTGACGCAAATTACAATGTGAAACAAATGTTAAGTCATGTTTTATTATATATTATGTATTAGGTATTTCAGTTGGTATGATACATTTTTACTTTAGCGTTAACTGTTATGTCTACTGTGTTATGTATAAATATTTGCATGTTTGTTCGACATTAATATTAATGAGATTTCAAAGATTCCGTAGAAGCTACAAACGTGACCTATGGATCTATATTTAAATGTATCTGCGTTGATAAATTATTCTTGTCGCATGCTTAAAACTATAAATATTCCGAATTGTCACGGACTCGACCATATCGTTCGCAAAAGTCTACACAATAATTCGTTACAGTTTTCCTCAAACCTTTAAGTTGATGGTCCCAGACCGTTACTCTGAACAAAAATAAACGAAATTATGTAACACTCATTGACTCGATATATTGTGCGTTTTTGAGTTCACAGTAAATGTAAACTGACCTTGTTTATGCCAAATGGTCAGCTGTTTGTCTTGCGCTATTGAACGTAACTACATAGATATATGTTATTGCTAGTGAAAAAAAAAGTCAAGACGTTTAGACATTTATTAAAACAATTCAACTTCATTATTTTGTCCCGGTATATTTTTATTAAGGTCATCTATTATAACTGTTATATTGAAGTTTTATTAAAATGGATCGAGCATCTGGTGGGACTTGAAGTCAAGCCTACAACACTCGCCTTCTTCATCGAGACGGCAAAAGTGCGCATGCGGGACTTCATTCACATTTCCTTCTCGTAATGAATTTGCTTCCGCTTCTGATTTACCCGCGACTACTCGCTTTAAGATTTTGCCGACATGGATACTGGATACATAGTCGATGTTCGGAAGTTTAACCTGTGTTACCCAGACGCACGAAAAACGTTCCAACAATACGTTAAGTCTAACACTATTATCCAATTACAAGAACAACTATTTTCAGATTAGTTTGTTTATTTAGTTGTGAAAACTTTATATCAATTTTATAATTGTAATTTATGAAGAAAAGTAGGATAAGAACAGCGTCTGTTCGATCTGTTGGACTTTGCGATGGTTCCATTAGCCTAATAGCTGGTCTTTGGGGCAACATCCACATTTCGTAGGACAATACTTCGCCTCCTTGGGGTCCGGACAGATGACTTCCAGCACGTGAGGCAAGATGCAGGCCGAGTTGTCATGGCATCCATGTAGTGTAAAGTCTACAAAAACATTGACTCTGACTAACATTATGAACACATATATTTGTTAGTAATAGATATGTATTCCAAATGATCGATGAACACGTTTTTAACTCTTAAATTATAATGACAGTCTGTTTATCGCAGTTGTTGGTTCAGTCGTTTCTCACTTCTATGACCCGGACGCCTCCCTCGATCATTGATTATGTTAGTTTTTGTGTGGTCAACTTACCCGACAGGTGAGTTTTCAGTTTGTCGGTACGCTGTTTTATGTTTCCAGGGTACAAGACAAGCATTATAGTTAATACACTTCCGTATGCAATAAATGGCTTGAAACTGCATTTCAAAATTCAATTCCAACCTTCTTTTGTCTTATAAATTATTAAGGTAGGGGTGTTGGGGTACACACTGGGTCTTTACATAATGAAGCCTGTGTGTAAATTGTAATTTTCCAAACTATGCACAAGTTGCTTTACTTAGAAGTGTCAGAAAAGAAGACACGTTAACATAATATTCAATTTAGCCGACACCGATGACTGTACCTTAAAAACAGTACACATTTCACTATTTGTTTAATCAACGGGAGCTGTTAATCCTTTAAAATTCAATTATACACGAAGAATGGGAGACATAAAATAGATCTTATATAAATACTGTATAATACAAGAAACCGTCGGAGACGGGTGATGCTCCCCAAAGTTGTTTTTTGTCACAATATTGCACAATATATTCAGATAAAAGGAAAAGTCTTGAGGGGCATAACTTTGGACAAAATAATACGATGGATGGCTTAGCAACTTAAAAATTTCAAAGGGCCATAACTCTTTAAACAAGAGGGCCATGATGGCCCTGTATCGCTCCACTGCTGAAAAAATGGATGAGACAAAATATCGCAGCATGTACAAATACTAACAAATAGGCCCTATATAAGTGTATATTTAGTTTTGGGCGGGTGAACTGGTAGGGGACTTATTACAGAACACACCACTAAATAATGATTATCATATAATAAACCTGAGTTTTTACTTACCATATTGATTTGTAGAAGAAATCCATTTAGTGAAGTTCAATGTTTTAGCTGAATTGTCTGGTCATACTTCTTTTCAGAATACTTGATGGCACTTGAGTTATTGAGCTGATATTATCTGGGACGCCATCCCCCCACCCACGCAACCACCTTGGGTGATCATATAATATGAACCGTCACAAATGACCGGTTTATAAAAAGGTAGAACAAAGGTACAACAAAGCTTAAAATCTAAATTTCTCTAATCAGAGCTTTCTTAAAGAAGTGTAAAAGGCGTTACCTTAAATTTTCATGTAATTATCTTCATTGGATCCAGAGCAAAAAAACGGATANGTAGTAGTAGTAGTAGTAGTAGTAGTAGTAGTAGTAGTAGTAGTAGTAGTAGTAGTAGTAGTAGTAGTAGTAGTAGTAGTAGTAGTAGTAGTAGTAGTAGTAGTAGTAGTAGTAGTAGTAGTAGTAGTAGTAGTAGTAGTAGTAGTAGTAGTAGTAGTAGTAGTAGTAGTAGTAGTAGTAGTAGTAGTAGTAGTAGTAGTAGTAGTAGTAGTAGTAGTAGTAGTAGTAGTAGTAGTAGTAGTAGTAGTAGTAGTAGTAGTAGTAGTAGTAGTAGTAGTAGTAGTAGTAGTAGTAGTAGTAGTAGTAGTAGTAGTAGTAGTAGTAGTAGTAGTAGTAGTAGTAGTAGTAGTAGTAGTAGTAGTAGTAGTAGTAGTAGTAGTAGTAGTAGTAGTAGTAGTAGTAGTAGTAGTAGTAGTAGTAGTAGTAGTAGTAGTAGTAGTAGTAGTAGTAGTAGTAGTAGTAGTAGTAGTAGTAGTAGTAGTAGTAGTAGTAGTAGTAGTAGTAGTAGTAGTAGTAGTAGTAGTAGTAGTAGTAGTAGTAGTAGTAGTAGTAGTAGTAGTAGTAGTAGTAGTAGTAGTAGTAGTAGTAGTAGTAGTAGTAGTAGTAGTAGTAGTAGTAGTAGTAGTAGTAGTAGTAGTAGTAGTAGTAGTAGTAGTAGTAGTAGTAGTAGTAGTAGTAGTAGTAGTAGTAGTAGTAGTAGTAGTAGTAGTAGTAGTAGTAGTAGTAGTAGTAGTAGTAGTAGTAGTAGTAGTAGTAGTAGTAGTAGTAGTAGTAGTAGTAGTAGTAGTAGTAGTAGTAGTAGTAGTAGTAGTAGTAGTAGTAGTAGTAGTAGTAGTAGTAGTAGTAGTAGTAGTAGTAGTAGTAGTAGTAGTAGTAGTAGTAGTAGTAGTAGTAGTAGTAGTAGTAGTAGTAGTAGTAGTAGTAGTAGTAGTAGTAGTAGTAGTAGTAGTAGTAGTAGTAGTAGTAGTAGTAGTAGTAGTAGTAGTAGTAGTAGTAGTAGTAGTAGTAGTAGTAGTAGTAGTAGTAGTAGTAGTAGTAGTAGTAGTAGTAGTAGTAGTAGTAGTAGTAGTAGTAGTAGTAGTAGTAGTAGTAGTAGTAGTAGTAGTAGTAGTAGTAGTAGTAGTAGTAGTAGTAGTAGTAGTAGTAGTAGTAGTAGTAGTAGTAGTAGTAGTAGTAGTAGTAGTAGTAGTAGTAGTAGTAGTAGTAGTAGTAGTAGTAGTAGTAGTAGTAGTAGTAGTAGTAGTAGTAGTAGTAGTAGTAGTAGTAGTAGTAGTAGTAGTAGTAGTAGTAGTAGTAGTAGTAGTAGTAGTAGTAGTAGTAGTAGTAGTAGTAGTAGTAGTAGTAGTAGTAGTAGTAGTAGTAGTAGTAGTAGTAGTAGTAGTAGTAGTAGTAGTAGTAGTAGTAGTAGTAGTAGTAGTAGTAGTAGTAGTAGTAGTAGTAGTAGTAGTAGTAGTAGTAGTAGTAGTAGTAGTAGTAGTAGTAGTAGTAGTAGTAGTAGTAGTAGTAGTAGTAGTAGTAGTAGTAGTAGTAGTAGTAGTAGTAGTAGTAGTAGTAGTAGTAGTAGTAGTAGTAGTAGTAGTAGTAGTAGTAGTAGTAGTAGTAGTAGTAGTAGTAGTAGTAGTAGTAGTAGTAGTAGTAGTAGTAGTAGTAGTAGTAGTAGTAGTAGTAGTAGTAGTAGTAGTAGTAGTAGTAGTAGTAGTAGTAGTAGTAGTAGTAGTAGTAGTAGTAGTAGTAGTAGTAGTAGTAGTAGTAGTAGTAGTAGTAGTAGTAGTAGTAGTAGTAGTAGTAGTAGTAGTAGTAGTAGTAGTAGTAGTAGTAGTAGTAGTAGTAGTAGTAGTAGTAGTAGTAGTAGTAGTAGTAGTAGTAGTAGTAGTAGTAGTAGTAGTAGTAGTAGTAGTAGTAGTAGTAGTAGTAGTAGTAGTAGTAGTAGTAGTAGTAGTAGTAGTAGTAGTAGTAGTAGTAGTAGTAGTAGTAGTAGTAGTAGTAGTAGTAGTAGTAGTAGTAGTAGTAGTAGTAGTAGTAGTAGTAGTAGTAGTAGTAGTAGTAGTAGTAGTAGTAGTAGTAGTAGTAGTAGTAGTAGTAGTAGTAGTAGTAGTAGTAGTAGTAGTAGTAGTAGTAGTAGTAGTAGTAGTAGTAGTAGTAGTAGTAGTAGTAGTAGTAGTAGTAGTAGTAGTAGTAGTAGTAGTAGTAGTAGTAGTAGTAGTAGTAGTAGTAGTAGTAGTAGTAGTAGTAGTAGTAGTAGTAGTAGTAGTAGTAGTAGTAGTAGTAGTAGTAGTAGTAGTAGTAGTAGTAGTAGTAGTAGTAGTAGTAGTAGTAGTAGTAGTAGTAGTAGTAGTAGTAGTAGTAGTAGTAGTAGTAGTAGTAGTAGTAGTAGTAGTAGTAGTAGTAGTAGTAGTAGTAGTAGTAGTAGTAGTAGTAGTAGTAGTAGTAGTAGTAGTAGTAGTAGTAGTAGTAGTAGTAGTAGTAGTAGTAGTAGTAGTAGTAGTAGTAGTAGTAGTAGTAGTAGTAGTAGTAGTAGTAGTAGTAGTAGTAGTAGTAGTAGTAGTAGTAGTAGTAGTAGTAGTAGTAGTAGTAGTAGTAGTAGTAGTAGTAGTAGTAGTAGTAGTAGTAGTAGTAGTAGTAGTAGTAGTAGTAGTAGTAGTAGTAGTAGTAGTAGTAGTAGTAGTAGTAGTAGTAGTAGTAGTAGTAGTAGTAGTAGTAGTAGTAGTAGTAGTAGTAGTAGTAGTAGTAGTAGTAGTAGTAGTAGTAGTAGTAGTAGTAGTAGTAGTAGTAGTAGTAGTAGTAGTAGTAGTAGTAGTAGTAGTAGTAGTAGTAGTAGTAGTAGTAGTAGTAGTAGTAGTAGTAGTAGTAGTAGTAGTAGTAGTAGTAGTAGTAGTAGTAGTAGTAGTAGTAGTAGTAGTAGTAGTAGTAGTAGTAGTAGTAGTAGTAGTAGTAGTAGTAGTAGTAGTAGTAGTAGTAGTAGTAGTAGTAGTAGTAGTAGTAGTAGTAGTAGTAGTAGTAGTAGTAGTAGTAGTAGTAGTAGTAGTAGTAGTAGTAGTAGTAGTAGTAGTAGTAGTAGTAGTAGTAGTAGTAGTAGTAGTAGTAGTAGTAGTAGTAGTAGTAGTAGTAGTAGTAGTAGTAGTAGTAGTAGTAGTAGTAGTAGTAGTAGTAGTAGTAGTAGTAGTAGTAGTAGTAGTAGTAGTAGTAGTAGTAGTAGTAGTAGTAGTAGTAGTAGTAGTAGTAGTAGTAGTAGTAGTAGTAGTAGTAGTAGTAGTAGTAGTAGTAGTAGTAGTAGTAGTAGTAGTAGTAGTAGTAGTAGTAGTAGTAGTAGTAGTAGTAGTAGTAGTAGTAGTAGTAGTAGTAGTAGTAGTAGTAGTAGTAGTAGTAGTAGTAGTAGTAGTAGTAGTAGTAGTAGTAGTAGTAGTAGTAGTAGTAGTAGTAGTAGTAGTAGTAGTAGTAGTAGTAGTAGTAGTAGTAGTAGTAGTAGTAGTAGTAGTAGTAGTAGTAGTAGTAGTAGTAGTAGTAGTAGTAGTAGTAGTAGTAGTAGTAGTAGTAGTAGTAGTAGTAGTAGTAGTAGTAGTAGTAGTAGTAGTAGTAGTAGTAGTAGTAGTAGTAGTAGTAGTAGTAGTAGTAGTAGTAGTAGTAGTAGTAGTAGTAGTAGTAGTAGTAGTAGTAGTAGTAGTAGTAGTAGTAGTAGTAGTAGTAGTAGTAGTAGTAGTAGTAGTAGTAGTAGTAGTAGTAGTAGTAGTAGTAGTAGTAGTAGTAGTAGTAGTAGTAGTAGTAGTAGTAGTAGTAGTAGTAGTAGTAGTAGTAGTAGTAGTAGTAGTAGTAGTAGTAGTAGTAGTAGTAGTAGTAGTAGTAGTAGTAGTAGTAGTAGTAGTAGTAGTAGTAGTAGTAGTAGTAGTAGTAGTAGTAGTAGTAGTAGTAGTAGTAGTAGTAGTAGTAGTAGTAGTAGTAGTAGTAGTAGTAGTAGTAGTAGTAGTAGTAGTAGTAGTAGTAGTAGTAGTAGTAGTAGTAGTAGTAGTAGTAGTAGTAGTAGTAGTAGTAGTAGTAGTAGTAGTAGTAGTAGTAGTAGTAGTAGTAGTAGTAGTAGTAGTAGTAGTAGTAGTAGTAGTAGTAGTAGTAGTAGTAGTAGTAGTAGTAGTAGTAGTAGTAGTAGTAGTAGTAGTAGTAGTAGTAGTAGTAGTAGTAGTAGTAGTAGTAGTAGTAGTAGTAGTAGTAGTAGTAGTAGTAGTAGTAGTAGTAGTAGTAGTAGTAGTAGTAGTAGTAGTAGTAGTAGTAGTAGTAGTAGTAGTAGTAGTAGTAGTAGTAGTAGTAGTAGTAGTAGTAGTAGTAGTAGTAGTAGTAGTAGTAGTAGTAGTAGTAGTAGTAGTAGTAGTAGTAGTAGTAGTAGTAGTAGTAGTAGTAGTAGTAGTAGTAGTAGTAGTAGTAGTAGTAGTAGTAGTAGTAGTAGTAGTAGTAGTAGTAGTAGTAGTAGTAGTAGTAGTAGTAGTAGTAGTAGTAGTAGTAGTAGTAGTAGTAGTAGTAGTAGTAGTAGTAGTAGTAGTAGTAGTAGTAGTAGTAGTAGTAGTAGTAGTAGTAGTAGTAGTAGTAGTAGTAGTAGTAGTAGTAGTAGTAGTAGTAGTAGTAGTAGTAGTAGTAGTAGTAGTAGTAGTAGTAGTAGTAGTAGTAGTAGTAGTAGTAGTAGTAGTAGTAGTAGTAGTAGTAGTAGTAGTAGTAGTAGTAGTAGTAGTAGTAGTAGTAGTAGTAGTAGTAGTAGTAGTAGTAGTAGTAGTAGTAGTAGTAGTAGTAGTAGTAGTAGTAGTAGTAGTAGTAGTAGTAGTAGTAGTAGTAGTAGTAGTAGTAGTAGTAGTAGTAGTAGTAGTAGTAGTAGTAGTAGTAGTAGTAGTAGTAGTAGTAGTAGTAGTAGTAGTAGTAGTAGTAGTAGTAGTAGTAGTAGTAGTAGTAGTAGTAGTAGTAGTAGTAGTAGTAGTAGTAGTAGTAGTAGTAGTAGTAGTAGTAGTAGTAGTAGTAGTAGTAGTAGTAGTAGTAGTAGTAGTAGTAGTAGTAGTAGTAGTAGTAGTAGTAGTAGTAGTAGTAGTAGTAGTAGTAGTAGTAGTAGTAGTAGTAGTAGTAGTAGTAGTAGTAGTAGTAGTAGTAGTAGTAGTAGTAGTAGTAGTAGTAGTAGTAGTAGTAGTAGTAGTAGTAGTAGTAGTAGTAGTAGTAGTAGTAGTAGTAGTAGTAGTAGTAGTAGTAGTAGTAGTAGTAGTAGTAGTAGTAGTAGTAGTAGTAGTAGTAGTAGTAGTAGTAGTAGTAGTAGTAGTAGTAGTAGTAGTAGTAGTAGTAGTAGTAGTAGTAGTAGTAGTAGTAGTAGTAGTAGTAGTAGTAGTAGTAGTAGTAGTAGTAGTAGTAGTAGTAGTAGTAGTAGTAGTAGTAGTAGTAGTAGTAGTAGTAGTAGTAGTAGTAGTAGTAGTAGTAGTAGTAGTAGTAGTAGTAGTAGTAGTAGTAGTAGTAGTAGTAGTAGTAGTAGTAGTAGTAGTAGTAGTAGTAGTAGTAGTAGTAGTAGTAGTAGTAGTAGTAGTAGTAGTAGTAGTAGTAGTAGTAGTAGTAGTAGTAGTAGTAGTAGTAGTAGTAGTAGTAGTAGTAGTAGTAGTAGTAGTAGTAGTAGTAGTAGTAGTAGTAGTAGTAGTAGTAGTAGTAGTAGTAGTAGTAGTAGTAGTAGTAGTAGTAGTAGTAGTAGTAGTAGTAGTAGTAGTAGTAGTAGTAGTAGTAGTAGTAGTAGTAGTAGTAGTAGTAGTAGTAGTAGTAGTAGTAGTAGTAGTAGTAGTAGTAGTAGTAGTAGTAGTAGTAGTAGTAGTAGTAGTAGTAGTAGTAGTAGTAGTAGTAGTAGTAGTAGTAGTAGTAGTAGTAGTAGTAGTAGTAGTAGTAGTAGTAGTAGTAGTAGTAGTAGTAGTAGTAGTAGTAGTAGTAGTAGTAGTAGTAGTAGTAGTAGTAGTAGTAGTAGTAGTAGTAGTAGTAGTAGTAGTAGTAGTAGTAGTAGTAGTAGTAGTAGTAGTAGTAGTAGTAGTAGTAGTAGTAGTAGTAGTAGTAGTAGTAGTAGTAGTAGTAGTAGTAGTAGTAGTAGTAGTAGTAGTAGTAGTAGTAGTAGTAGTAGTAGTAGTAGTAGTAGTAGTAGTAGTAGTAGTAGTAGTAGTAGTAGTAGTAGTAGTAGTAGTAGTAGTAGTAGTAGTAGTAGTAGTAGTAGTAGTAGTAGTAGTAGTAGTAGTAGTAGTAGTAGTAGTAGTAGTAGTAGTAGTAGTAGTAGTAGTAGTAGTAGTAGTAGTAGTAGTAGTAGTAGTAGTAGTAGTAGTAGTAGTAGTAGTAGTAGTAGTAGTAGTAGTAGTAGTAGTAGTAGTAGTAGTAGTAGTAGTAGTAGTAGTAGTAGTAGTAGTAGTAGTAGTAGTAGTAGTAGTAGTAGTAGTAGTAGTAGTAGTAGTAGTAGTAGTAGTAGTAGTAGTAGTAGTAGTAGTAGTAGTAGTAGTAGTAGTAGTAGTAGTAGTAGTAGTAGTAGTAGTAGTAGTAGTAGTAGTAGTAGTAGTAGTAGTAGTAGTAGTAGTAGTAGTAGTAGTAGTAGTAGTAGTAGTAGTAGTAGTAGTAGTAGTAGTAGTAGTAGTAGTAGTAGTAGTAGTAGTAGTAGTAGTAGTAGTAGTAGTAGTAGTAGTAGTAGTAGTAGTAGTAGTAGTAGTAGTAGTAGTAGTAGTAGTAGTAGTAGTAGTAGTAGTAGTAGTAGTAGTAGTAGTAGTAGTAGTAGTAGTAGTAGTAGTAGTAGTAGTAGTAGTAGTAGTAGTAGTAGTAGTAGTAGTAGTAGTAGTAGTAGTAGTAGTAGTAGTAGTAGTAGTAGTAGTAGTAGTAGTAGTAGTAGTAGTAGTAGTAGTAGTAGTAGTAGTAGTAGTAGTAGTAGTAGTAGTAGTAGTAGTAGTAGTAGTAGTAGTAGTAGTAGTAGTAGTAGTAGTAGTAGTAGTAGTAGTAGTAGTAGTAGTAGTAGTAGTAGTAGTAGTAGTAGTAGTAGTAGTAGTAGTAGTAGTAGTAGTAGTAGTAGTAGTAGTAGTAGTAGTAGTAGTAGTAGTAGTAGTAGTAGTAGTAGTAGTAGTAGTAGTAGTAGTAGTAGTAGTAGTAGTAGTAGTAGTAGTAGTAGTAGTAGTAGTAGTAGTAGTAGTAGTAGTAGTAGTAGTAGTAGTAGTAGTAGTAGTAGTAGTAGTAGTAGTAGTAGTAGTAGTAGTAGTAGTAGTAGTAGTAGTAGTAGTAGTAGTAGTAGTAGTAGTAGTAGTAGTAGTAGTAGTAGTAGTAGTAGTAGTAGTAGTAGTAGTAGTAGTAGTAGTAGTAGTAGTAGTAGTAGTAGTAGTAGTAGTAGTAGTAGTAGTAGTAGTAGTAGTAGTAGTAGTAGTAGTAGTAGTAGTAGTAGTAGTAGTAGTAGTAGTAGTAGTAGTAGTAGTAGTAGTAGTAGTAGTAGTAGTAGTAGTAGTAGTAGTAGTAGTAGTAGTAGTAGTAGTAGTAGTAGTAGTAGTAGTAGTAGTAGTAGTAGTAGTAGTAGTAGTAGTAGTAGTAGTAGTAGTAGTAGTAGTAGTAGTAGTAGTAGTAGTAGTAGTAGTAGTAGTAGTAGTAGTAGTAGTAGTAGTAGTAGTAGTAGTAGTAGTAGTAGTAGTAGTAGTAGTAGTAGTAGTAGTAGTAGTAGTAGTAGTAGTAGTAGTAGTAGTAGTAGTAGTAGTAGTAGTAGTAGTAGTAGTAGTAGTAGTAGTAGTAGTAGTAGTAGTAGTAGTAGTAGTAGTAGTAGTAGTAGTAGTAGTAGTAGTAGTAGTAGTAGTAGTAGTAGTAGTAGTAGTAGTAGTAGTAGTAGTAGTAGTAGTAGTAGTAGTAGTAGTAGTAGTAGTAGTAGTAGTAGTAGTAGTAGTAGTAGTAGTAGTAGTAGTAGTAGTAGTAGTAGTAGTAGTAGTAGTAGTAGTAGTAGTAGTAGTAGTAGTAGTAGTAGTAGTAGTAGTAGTAGTAGTAGTAGTAGTAGTAGTAGTAGTAGTAGTAGTAGTAGTAGTAGTAGTAGTAGTAGTAGTAGTAGTAGTAGTAGTAGTAGTAGTAGTAGTAGTAGTAGTAGTAGTAGTAGTAGTAGTAGTAGTAGTAGTAGTAGTAGTAGTAGTAGTAGTAGTAGTAGTAGTAGTAGTAGTAGTAGTAGTAGTAGTAGTAGTAGTAGTAGTAGTAGTAGTAGTAGTAGTAGTAGTAGTAGTAGTAGTAGTAGTAGTAGTAGTAGTAGTAGTAGTAGTAGTAGTAGTAGTAGTAGTAGTAGTAGTAGTAGTAGTAGTAGTAGTAGTAGTAGTAGTAGTAGTAGTAGTAGTAGTAGTAGTAGTAGTAGTAGTAGTAGTAGTAGTAGTAGTAGTAGTAGTAGTAGTAGTAGTAGTAGTAGTAGTAGTAGTAGTAGTAGTAGTAGTAGTAGTAGTAGTAGTAGTAGTAGTAGTAGTAGTAGTAGTAGTAGTAGTAGTAGTAGTAGTAGTAGTAGTAGTAGTAGTAGTAGTAGTAGTAGTAGTAGTAGTAGTAGTAGTAGTAGTAGTAGTAGTAGTAGTAGTAGTAGTAGTAGTAGTAGTAGTAGTAGTAGTAGTAGTAGTAGTAGTAGTAGTAGTAGTAGTAGTAGTAGTAGTAGTAGTAGTAGTAGTAGTAGTAGTAGTAGTAGTAGTAGTAGTAGTAGTAGTAGTAGTAGTAGTAGTAGTAGTAGTAGTAGTAGTAGTAGTAGTAGTAGTAGTAGTAGTAGTAGTAGTAGTAGTAGTAGTAGTAGTAGTAGTAGTAGTAGTAGTAGTAGTAGTAGTAGTAGTAGTAGTAGTAGTAGTAGTAGTAGTAGTAGTAGTAGTAGTAGTAGTAGTAGTAGTAGTAGTAGTAGTAGTAGTAGTAGTAGTAGTAGTAGTAGTAGTAGTAGTAGTAGTAGTAGTAGTAGTAGTAGTAGTAGTAGTAGTAGTAGTAGTAGTAGTAGTAGTAGTAGTAGTAGTAGTAGTAGTAGTAGTAGTAGTAGTAGTAGTAGTAGTAGTAGTAGTAGTAGTAGTAGTAGTAGTAGTAGTAGTAGTAGTAGTAGTAGTAGTAGTAGTAGTAGTAGTAGTAGTAGTAGTAGTAGTAGTAGTAGTAGTAGTAGTAGTAGTAGTAGTAGTAGTAGTAGTAGTAGTAGTAGTAGTAGTAGTAGTAGTAGTAGTAGTAGTAGTTGTAGTAGAAGTAGTAGTAGTACTAGTAGTAGTAATAGCAGCAGCAGCAGAAGTAGTAGTAGTAGTAGTACAATTGTGTAATGCATCAATACCTATTCTGGCCTTATTTCAAGTACGTATGATTATTAATGTGTTATTTATATCCCTGCACCTTAGGAAAGTTTTGTCATCCTCGTGTTAGCAGTCGATTAAGCTTCGAATGATTATTTCAGAATATTAACGTACCCCTGCAGCGGAAGTAAATGTCGGTTGACATCTGGAATGTTTCTGCTTTACAGATCTGTCCAGCCGGACATGGATTGGGATCACAATGGGCTTGAAACAAGGAAACAGCAGACGTTGGGTTCGCAATTGTTGATGTTTTTGTTGAAGAGTGCTGAGGCGCTGCTGCAACGGTTGAAGTGGATTTATCATTTAGATTCATAAAAACTATTCCGTTATCACGCTTTCAAAAAACAACACTTACAAACAATAGCGCCCTTTCGTATAAAACAATTCAACCTCCGTCCTACTGGGACGATTGGATTTCGAGAATTCATAACTTAACAAATGATACCACTTACTTTACTTTATTTCAAAAATACTTTCGTACAACAAAAACCTTAAGTTTTCACTGCAGTCACAACAAAAACAAGAGCAAAGTCCTCCAATCTTATTTATTATCACGGTTATTCCCATGGTAAATATAATAGAAAGCAATAAAATTAAAAAAAAATATGAATGAACAATGATCAGACATACCATCAAAAGAAACAATCAATTAAGATTTTATCATCTAAAATTATTCGAATTTAAGACACACAGATGGATACATATTACGATGATTTTCACGCCATTTCCACATGGTTTTTAAAGAAAAAAAAAACGTTAAGTCGAATTCTGCTTCATTCTGGCTCCGAAATTGATCAAAATAAGTAAGTGTTATTTTATCTGAAGAATTTCAACAATTTTCATTATTTCTGACCCAAGCACTCGAAGGCATGCGTTCACAAAGTGAAAAGTGTAAAGGAAATTTGCTTTTAATATGGTTTTTTAGTAGATTTTAGCTTCAAATTCTGTTTTCCATCATTGTTTGACACTATATCACCAATACTCGAATCAAATTGGCAGCGATATTTTTTTCATGCCGATTTACAAGTTGCTCGCACAGGTTTGTTTATAAACAAAAGATAGGGGCATAAAGGAAATACCGCGAGAATAGCCGATCCGCGCGAATACTAGTTATACAAATACTGTCGGCTCTTGAGTGAATTCTCGTCAAAGCATATAAAAGCTCTTTGCGTTATACGACTGCATACTTGGGTTTCTTTTCTCCTTCGTAACATAATTCCATTCTAATAGATTATTCAAAATACACTTATAAGTATTTTAGTATGAAATTATATTATGAATAAGAAAACCAAGCTGAGTTGTAGTGGGGGAAGAATGGATGAATTAACATGTTTAACGTAAAAGACGGTTCAGATAAATAGAATTTGTTTAATAAGTAACTTTTGAACATTTCTAAAATTATATGTTCTTTTGTTATTCGTATCAATCATGGACGTGAAATTTATCAATATGATTGCTATGTTTTAAAACGTCTTTTATGGATATCTTTTTGGAAACAGTAACTATCGGGAAACGATGGTCAGGTTCAAATTATTAACTTTGGATGAGTCGTAAACAGTTGTTTATCGGAGAAAATCTATAACTCTGAATGAATTGAAATAGTAATTGCATGTTTGTTTGTTTAAAATATCCTCCAAAGTTATGGGTTTGTTGCCATCTATTAAGTAAAACACTCGGTTCGAGACACAACATCGATTAAATCCTTTATATATAATGATTTACCAAACAAACGAGCTAGCCATCGAAACACCGACGCCCAATTGTCAATCAGTTCTTTGATAACTTTGATGAAATACAATGTGAACGTATGTTATCATTATTTTGAAACATTCAAATTAGTCAACAATACATTCACAATATTTGAAGACGATACATGCAATACATACATGTGTAAGCACCAGAACCTGAATGGCAGCGGCATTGGAAAAGTTCACATTTGACTTTATGGTGCGTATCTATACACGTGTATTTGTGACAGTCACTGTCTCCCAAGCACAAGGCTGAAAATTATATAATTTAACATTGTTTATTTTAAACATACATTAAAAAGAACATGTTTTCATTTCATTAACTATTTCTGATAAGTAATTATGATAAAAACAATCGAGAACGCCAGTTCAACAATTATCCAGCATACCTTTGTAATCGAATATTATTTTATTTATTTTCGAATAACCAATAAGTTTATTATATAAAGGATTCTAACACGCCTCACTGAAACTATTCAATAAGTCAACTAAAATATTTAAAATAGAATACACGTGTTGATTTTTAATAACTTTTAAATGCAATACTTATTAACAGGATGCAACACAGCACGTCAGAAGTGTCGCTTTGCAAAGGCACAATGGAATCAGACAAACAAACAAAAACAATGCAACTCGCTATTTAGTGAAACTTTTTGGAGACATAAATGTACACGACGATCTAGTCTAAAACGCGAGATGTTGCTGCATAGGTTTATAAAGAACAACTGTTAAAGTTCGGCGTTAATATTGCTACTATAATAAACATCAACTTGGATGCAATAACCGGATAAACTAGTTGATACAAGGCAGTAGATCACGTGACCGCGATATCCAGTCAATGTGTATTCCTATGCACCGGCTAACCATGGGATATAAATTGATCTTTATACGCAGATGAACATTTGAAATCTGATACAAGCAGTGATGGAAAATGCATTAATTTCAAATCGCATTCGTATTTGGTTTTTATAAACTGTTTAATACTGTATAAAACTGTCATCCGATACGAACTCGTGTTTTAACATGTCCGATACATTTTCGATGAAAGATTGACGGTGTGGTTTCCATGATAATCAAATAAGTTTTAGACTGTCAAATTACTCACATTAAATATTGAAAGCCATACTTGGAGCTTTCGTCCGTGTACTACGGACTTAATCAGCAGAATTATTTCTACTGTTGGGAATCGTTAACACCGCTAATTGTCAGCTAATTAGCTGTGTTAATGGTTCCCATCAGTAGAAACCAATAATAATAATAATACTTATAATAATGATAACAATAATAATACAAATAATAATACAAATAATAATTATAATAATACAAAGGAAATTAATAATAATACAACTCGAATGAATACTTATTATTATCATTGAGGCATTTACCTAGACAAGTGCATATGGAACCTAGTCCCAAGATGCCGTGACTACATATGGCAGGTACATTAGGGTCTGTACACGGAGGGCAGTCATGGTCATCACGGCATTCGTCAGCCAGCACTGAAATTAATGTGTTAAAACATTTACACGCCATCAAAACCATAAAACTGTTCTTATTAAATAAATATTGATATTCAAAAAGACTTCACAAACTACCTACTTGCTAATATGTTAAAGGGCACTATAAACGTTTAGGATGTCAACCCTTAATAATGTATCGTCAAGAGATTGTTTAGTGCACGTTATGAGCATTGAATTTAGAAAACAAATATATAGAACTAATCATGGCAATTCTAGCTCAATATGAGCTCACTAGGTGGCTATCAATCGCCATGTATCGTATTACGCGTGCCGTGTGCCGTCCGCGTCAGTCGTCAACTATTTGCTTTAAACGACATCGGTTAAACAGCTTGGTAGAATTTCATAAAACTTGACAGACATTAACCTTGAGCCATCCTCTTTCCAAGTTGTTCGAATCGCTCCGGTCCGCTAATTAAGATCACCAGGGCTTAAAAATACTTAAAAAAGCTCTTTCCTAAAACTGTCTGACTCAGAGGTTAAATAGTTTATAGTACACACAAATATGCACCATCGACAAGAGTATTCACATACTTGCAGATACGCATTATAATGCGCCTCCATAGCATACATACACGTATAACATTATTATAAAGCTCTAAATACATTTAATTGTAATATCAATTGCGCTAAATACTTTTTTTAAATACTTAACACATATAAGGAGATCAACATGTATATGTTGTGCCTTGCAATACTGAAAATAAGGCCAGTTTCATTCGCATTCCGTTTGCAAAAGCCTTAAAAAGGCACATCTCTAAATAGCAATACTTATTAACCCTGTTTATTTGCCGAAAGCGTGACAGCACTGTCACGGAGGAACTTTTGAAAAACGATAAGCGATAGCTGTTCCATTTAACAGTGACATAGTGAATACATATGGTGTGGGGCGGATGGTTGTTGTGCCCATTTTAGCAGTTTGAGTAGATGTATGAACACATTGAGTAATGCTATAATATTATTTAAGGCGGGTATTATGCAACGACCCATGTTCAACACAATTTCATCATAATTTCTGGTTAATATGGAATGTTGTTTTATTGTAAGTAATTGGACAAGCATACTATAAATATTTTGAAACGTCATTTTGTTATTACCAATATAGTGCGAAACTCTTCTCACCTAGATTTATTATCGTCATTCGTCCGACGTAAAGAAATGCGTTGTGGAAGGACAATGTTAGATAAACCAACATTTACACCATACTGTATTCAATTCAAGTGATTTTTTACATTAAATGTTTTTGATATTGATCTTTTCTTTAAAAAAGCATATTTTGTTCTAGGAGTGGAAGGTTCCAATCACTGAAACTGTGTTAGCACAAATATTGGATCTCATGCAAATACACATGAATGGAATGATCAAAAGCTTGGCTCGATTTCCTAAGGACAGAGCAACAAAACACTATACGACACCAGTTTGTCTCAGTATATTGTTGAAAGAATATGGTGATCGATTTTGACAGTTTTATAATTAAATAAACGTAAAATTAATAAATATTCCGTCATTCATACAAAATTATGTATATATAAACAAATGTTTATTTTAATACGTTAATGAACAGATACATAATTATCGCAGACGCAGTTTATGAGCTACGGTAAAAAAGAGTATTTTGATTGACTCACGTGTATCCGCGTTCATGAAGAAGTCATGGAACGCATAGCAAGAAATGTAAGCAAACAACGTATCCGCCCGCAGAACTTCACCACATACATATTTATTGATAATTGAAACAGCACATAACGTAATGCACGTCCTCGCCTAAACACCTAATATTCCAAAATTGGAATTAGCGGATTATCAGAGGCATGTACATATTAGGGTTGTTATACAATCAGATCGGTTATTAACACCAAAGACATATGTAAATGTTCTACCTGTGTATGTTATCCATTGTAAAAGAAAATAAAATACGATTGTATTAAACATCTTTTCTGCAGAATGGCCTGTACAAGAATGTAAGTATATCAACGATAGAAATAACTTGTAATCATTAGCCGATACAATTAGGCAGAACTTAATCAGCCGCGTTTTATAATGTGTTATAAGAACATGTGCCTTGTGAACTTTAAATGTCATGCTAGGTTTCAAAATATACGGAACACCGCGAAAACAATTGTTGAAACTTTAAAATGTATGTATCTCTCGTCAATATCTACATGTTTGACATGATACATAAGAAAAGCACAGTTTTATTGAAGTTTCCATTATTTAGAGAAAACTTCCCTTGTTAAATCATTAACCGTATTCGAATAAGAAATAAATAACAATAGGAATAAAAGTCAAACCGTGTTGCGAATAGTGGTGGATTTATGTTGTATGGCATATTCGAATATCAATATTTTCTGATATTCGCTTGCGCATGTTATTGTAGACAGCGACATTTGTTTGAAATCTTTATGAAGAAATTAGTGTTTATGACCTTGCCTTGACTATTCAGGTAGTTGAACCCTACTCATGGACATTGTTCCATATTATGTTTCATCGCCAATAAGATAAATAAACTAATAGTTATGACGACCTCGCTAAAACATGTAAATGCAAAAGTGATCAATATTACAGTGCATTACATGAAATCATGCAGAATTATTTAAATGTTTGTATAAAGTTATTTATTATTATATATGCATCATCACCACATTTAAATAGTATTACAAAATTCCACCATATACAGCTAGGTTTTATTTGTATTCAATTAAATATTGATTAATATCCAATATTATCATTCAAAATTGGACTGAAAGGCATTTACCACTTTATTCGAAAGTGACTCACATCAGACGTGCACCGAAACACAAAGTATGCCCAACATCGCCTCCATATCAATGAGTGTACGAATAACAACACGGGATAAACATAAATATATAACGTTATTCACACGCTTTATTCGAAAATGCAGGATTTTACTAATCTTACTATTACTGGAACAATGTATTTCTTTGCATATCCTGCCGACATTGCCTAAGCATTTATAAAGCATTTAACGTCCACTTGATAAGCCTTTAACTAAACGTCCCCTTTAAAAGCACTACCCTGTATTGTTTATGAACTCGGTTTATTGCCTTCAATAAAATACTATCGGATAATATTCATGATACGGCTTCAGAAGCATAATTATTTGCATATACACTGACAAGAAATCCCGAAAACTGTATCTTAATTTGAAAAAAAAAATAATTCTTATGCAAACGTGCTAAGATTATTGCATAAATGTACCACATTTAAAATATATTTTGACTTGTTTGATTTCTAGATGTCGCATGTATGATGTGCTTACCACTTTCGAAAATGGAAATGCACAACTTAAACTTGTTTTATAGTTTGTTATCGTTAAGTGTTTTACGATTTTATGTCTGTTAATATGTTATCCCGTCTGATTGTGTCATTACACTACAAATGAATGCAGGTAAGGACATATCTTAAACATTTTAAAACTATAACATGCATTTCCGCGTTTGAGCAACTGGTTTAAGCCTACCAAAAACAGTCAATTTTGCCATCGCGGCAAATCGAGATGAATTGCGGTCTAAACATAACGTCAAAATTTACGTTTACTTAAATAGCTGTCGAATAAGTGTAAGTCTTATATTGATTGTTGGAAATCTAATATAGCAATATACACTCGATCGATTTAATGGCAAATATAAACCTTACTCACGTGAATAAACTTACTAAATTGTGAGCAGTCTGGAGGCATTTTTGCCACCGTTGGAATCGTCGCAGACGTTGTTGTCATCGTAGGAATCGTTGAAGGTGCAGTAGACATTGGGCTCGCAATAGCTGATGTTTGTGTTGTTAATTGCTGAGACACTGCTGTAACAGGTAATATGGATTTTGCTTGAAGATTGAAGGATGTTATAAGCGTATACATTTCCTGAATAGGCTTCCCGTTTTAAGTTACTTTGTAATTATTCTAAAACTTCTTTCCAGATGATGTAGATACACTTGTAATGTTTGTCTTGAAAACGAATCATGTGCACGTATGTCATATACATGATTACATACAAATGCACTAATGATATAGATAATTCAATTTGTACGAACTACGTCTGAATTTAAATTATATTGTAAACTTATTTATATTTGAGTTCAATCGGGAATAATCTGAGATGTTTTGAAAATTTATTTTATCATTGTTATTTTGATTTTGAAAACAACAACAAAAAAAACGCAAAGATGACTTACAATCGTGTTACGATATTTGAATGACGATTCGAAAGTTATCTGACATACAACTTAATTATCATTTATTTGGATTCACACTTAAAATAATACGAACACAATGTTCTTTTGTCTAAAACAGTTCAACCTCCGTCCTTATGATACGATTCGATACTAAAGCTGACTAGGTTACATCTACTACGTCACAGGTAGCGAGACAAATATAAATAACGTACAAAAACCTGTTTGCAAGCTCGAGCATGCATACGTTATCAAATGCAGTTACTTAGAACAATAAAAATTCTAGCCTGAAATCCGGTATTTTCGCGGTACAAAGGAATAACTTTATTTCATTTCAGTTCATTTTTATAACGAAAAACCATACATTTTAACTTTAGTCACAACAAAAACAAAAACAATGGCCGTCATACTTAATTATAATCTGACTAGGTTTTCCAATATTAAAAAGGATATATAGCACTAACATTAAATCAAACATGAATACACAACGACACAATATTAATAATTTCTGCTCCAATCACCCGCAAGCATACCTACACAAAGGTGAAGAAGTTGAAAACAACTAATTTCGGACTGACCGGCTTTTTGTCGTATGCTCTTCAAACTAAAGATAAGCTCTTTGCGCTATTCGGTTAAATACTTGGGTTACTTTTATCCGTCATGACATAATTTCATTTCAATATTTTATATACAAAATACACCAATTGTTGGTATTTTAGGTATGTTATTTTTTTATTTTATTTTTTTGTGGGGGGGGGGGGGGTTTTTTNTTTTTATTACAGAAAATTTATTTGAATTTATGTAGTTAAATGTATAAATAACAGGTAAACAAATGAAGAGTCGTTTTTTGGGATTTAATTCAGAGCATAGCGTGAGAGGGTCTTGCTCTTACCGCGTAAGCATTAAACATTGTTAACGTAAACAGCGGGTCACCGGAAGTGGATTGGTTTTGTTAGTTTTTTTTAACAGATATTATATTTTTTTTTTATTAATTCGAATAATTGAATTTGAATATATCAAGACGTCTATTCTAGATTACTTGTTTGAAATAGTCACTATCGGGTAAAGATGGTCAGGTTCAAATCATAAACTTCCGGTTAGACGTGAAAATCTGTTTATCGGATTCAATCTATAATTCTGAGTGAATTTAAAATAGCACATGCATGTTTGTTTGTTTAAAATGTCCTCCAAAGTAAAGGGTTTGTTGGTCTCTATTAAGTAAAATACTCGGTTTGGGGAACAACATCTTAGAAATCCTGTTCTATAGAATGATTTCCCACACGAGCTAGCCATCGAAACACCGACGCCCCATTGACAATCAGTTCTTTGATAACTTTGATGAAATACAATGTGAACGTATTTTATTATTAATTTGAAACATTAAAATTAGTCAACAATACATCCACAATATTTGAAGGCAATATATACATGTGATATCACACTGTACCTGAATGGCAGCGGCATTGGAGAGCTTCGCATTTGACGTTATTTTTAAAGTTAAAATTGCATTTTAAAGACTGTACATGTTTTATATGTTTATGTTTAGCATATTACCAAGCCTTTTGAACATTTGGATGATGTTCCGCCTTGATATTTGTATGTTTACAAGTTGTTTAAAAATACTTTGTTTTTAAGTTTGCATTTACTTGCCGTTACATGTAATGTTTGACCAAGTCTTTTACTGCAATCCGTACCAGGAATACCAACATTAATCTAAGAAATCTCATTAATCACAAAAATCATGTACGGTTGGATAAGTGGAAACAAAAAACACTTTTTTCTTCCGAGCAATTATCGTCAGCACTTCAGTGTTTGTTATACCCTACAAAAGTATTTAAACCGTAAGACAGATTGTGGTCTGAAAACGAATCCTCATATTTGAGGGGAAGATCTAAATGTTCGTTATATGGACCCAACGTGTTACGACAGAAAGTTGTCAATTGTATGCAACCTTAGGTCAGGTTTTAGTACCAGTGCATGCAATGTTTGTAATATAACTCGACTCAACGTGTCTGACATAAATTCGTGAAGTTCTGTTATAAATCAGTGCACCGGACTGGGACTGGCAACCTTAATGGTTTGACGAAAACTGTCGCGATCTATTCTTGTAAAAGGTCTTGAGTATAAGGTATAGATTAAATGCATGATAATTGTGGAATATATGTAGTTTTATGTTATGCAAAACTGCCTTTTCGTTTATATTGTCACTTTGGTTGTGTGAGTTTTAACTTATATAATTCTAGTCAAGTCGGATGCGTTCTGAGCGAATGTCTGTCAATTTCTCGTGTCGTATCAGCATAGTTATTGCTACAGTCTGTTAACATACTACTATGCGGATATCGTCCGGAAAGAAAGGTGCCTTATATAGTTTTATTATCAGGTTAGTAGGCTTTTATATTATTCAATTATGTGAGGTAAGTAATAATACTCGGATTGGGCAATAAAGTCATCTTTTTGACATCAATAAGATTCAACAAAACATAAACAATTTGAAACCATGATAGAGTACATGTTATACATAAACACTAACAATACAGCGAACACGTATTTTACAAAAAATAATAATGATTCGTCAAGTAGTCGTGACGTCATAAAAAATGCGTCATGATGTCATACAAGGAAATCATTTGCGCTAAAAATGCAGGGTCGTAGAGATTATACGATATCTTTTTTATGTGGAGAGCGGTATGATACACAGAAAATGATGGTCACGGGTCGTTTTGTAATGAATCATTATCGGCAAGCCTTACCGTTATTTTACTCAAACCCTCTCTTTATATATTACATAACGGTAGGGTAGTAACCTGTTATTCTCTTCATATAAAGGTCATACAGAATCTCAGCGTGAACGTAAGATTCAAATTTAAACAGATACCAGAAAATATTACTGAAATAAAATAATCATTACTATCTGCGTATTGCGTTTGCAGTTTACACATACAAGTCGTTAACACAATATTCAAACACGTGAATGACATAGCATAACGATTTGAACACTTGATTAGGAAGTTATACTTTCGTTTCAATTATATTCCCTTTTTTTTTAACTCAAAAGGTAAAAATTGCCTTTCCCAGCCATATCATCTTTTACACTATTTATATGTTAATCTAAAAATGCTGAACTGAACACCAATTGTCCTGTTGCTTTAAAACTCCTAGGAACGATGTCTTGCACGACTGTCGGTACGACCTACATTTGCCTCTAACAGTTCAGATAAGGATTGTACAAACTTTGCTATTATCTTGTTTCATCCCATATAACTTGTATTAAAAGGTGTAACGTATCAGACCATCAAGACTGATTCAAGCGGAAAGCAACTGAAGTGATCATGTTCTTGAGTATTGCCCGTTTAACGCTGATACAAGTTATACTTTACAGAGGTTAGCTATAACGTGTCTTGTTTTGTGTCATTTGAGAAAAATATTTGAAACAAGTGTTGAAAGTTATTAATGTTTGCATATGTATATAACAGGCACTAGCATTAACTGCCTATTTTGCCTGTTACGCTCTTTCTATGTAGTATTTGTCATGTATAAACACAAACCATTGTTAGCCGAAAGGGGCAATACGCATAAGTATGTGAAAATAAAGGAAGTATTTTATGTGAGTCTGTCAACTGTTGTTCCTAGTTTGCTGTTAGAAAAGTGTTATGTATCACACAGCGTGCGTTTATTTGTTTAAATAATGTTTACTTACTTCAGCATATTTTCCAATAAAAACTGAGATTTCGATGACGTAACATTGCTTTAACTAAGGCGCTATTAAGACAAGTTTATCATACTAAAAGTTACATACATTTTTAAATCAAATACGTAAAAAAGTATTTGAGTCTATAATACAAATTATAATAAATGGTTGTTATCCCCACGCTTTAAAAGCGTGGGGATATTGTATTGATCTCCGTTGTCTGTCCGTCCGTCCTGGCCACTATCTCCTCCTACACTATTAGCACTAGAACCTTGATACTTACACACATGGTAGCAAAGAGCAACAGTGCGACGGTGCACTATTTGGAATTTTGATCTGACCCCTGGGTCAAAAGCTATGGGGGGCGGGGCAGTTTTCCTTAAATGGCTATAGTTAAACCTGGCCACAATCTCCTCCTACAGTATTATCACTAGAACCTTAAAACTTACACACATGGTAGCTATGAGCATATGTGCACTATTTGGAAATTGGTCCACGGGTACTACTTCCCGTACCCCCCAATTTTTTTTTCGTACTCAAAATTTTCGTTCCCATTTTTTTTCGTACCCAATTTTGTTTCGTACCCAAAAAAACTTTCGTACCCAATTTTTTTTCGTACTCAATTTTTTTCGTACCCAAATGTGTTTGTACCCAATTTTTTTTTCGTACCCAAATTTTTTTCGTACCCAAATTTTTTTTCGTACCCAAATTTTTGTTCGTACCCAAATTTTGTTTCGTACCCAAATTTTTATTCGTATCCAATTTGTTTTCTTACCCAATTTTTTTTCTACTCAAATTTTATTTTTGTTGAGTTGATATTTTATATTGAATACTTAACATTTACTTATTTATTTTCATAAATG
The DNA here is from genome assembly GCA_007657795.1 of Dreissena rostriformis. NCBI lineage: Eukaryota > Metazoa > Mollusca > Bivalvia > Myida > Dreissenidae > Dreissena > Dreissena rostriformis. The sequence goes on from VMBQ01002686.1 coordinate 40,050, forward strand.
TTTCTTAGTTCAATTATAGAGTGTGTTCGCTTTGAAAAAAAACACATGCTTATTGGGTTAAGATTTGTTTATCTGTATATTTCATGTCTAATTAATTTCATGATATGTACAAGGCATAAACTAGAATTGTCATGTTTGACAAGTGATATGTACAAAACAATAAGAACTTGTTCGAAGAAACAACATACTAAATGCATACATTTGTCATGTACATAAAAGATTATGCCATTTACATTATAAACTTAACGTACAACGTAATATATATGCCAAACGTGATGGGAAATAAAACACAAGGTAAAAACATAATGCGATGCGCATGTGTAATTGATTAAAATGCAAATGTCATTAAGCATCATACAATCCCATTTAGCATCTTCAATTGACTGTGGTACATTCTCTTACATATATTTAACCTGATTACTTGCAGGTAACTCTGTTGAGGCATGCTATCACGACAGTGAATGCCACTGTCCAGATCGCAACTCTCAAGCCACTTGTGTTAACATTCCTGGGGACGGTGATTGGCGGAAAGTTTGCGTTTGCAATCCAGGTACTGTTCTCATAGTTTGATGTACTTACAACCTAACAGTGTATCAGCAATGTGCAGCGGATTGTATAGAATATTAGATTAGTATCTTTGACGAGTCTGATAAATTCAAGCAAAGAAAGAAACTAACCTTATCTATTTATTCTATTGAACATATTTGTAGTTATTTGTTTGGTTCGATTTACGCTATTGTTTAGCTTAATTGTTAACAACAAACCTAAAATGAAGTAAATGTAGAAATGAATATTAGTATGGAATATTATATTGATGTTTCCGTCCCTCAAAATGATACAATGATATACAAAATCCAAATGTTACATAATCAACTAGCAAACAAAAACAAGGTTTTTCAAACATAAATTATTGTTTAACACAAACCTTTCAACAAAAAAATACAAACCTTCCTTATTGACTTTAATTTTCACTTTAAGTGTACATGAGTGATAGATCATCGCATTTTTTAAAGAATTTGTATATGAGAAATTCTTCCAAAAAAAAACGGTCATGTCGTCCATTTTGTTTAACTATTCTAATTACACGATTAGTTGTTAATCCGCACTCGACAAACACAATATCTATTTCCAACAGAAGATTTAAGCTTACAGTTCATTGTTGATAGATTGTTTAAATGAAATAATTAAGAATCAACTAATTCACAAAAGACATACCGTTTGGGTAAACGACATTCTTTAAGTACAGCTTCACGAAGATTGCAGCCAAATGATTACATTTAATAATTGTAAGTCACTAAGTTCTCAGCTACATCTTTCCAGCTGTCAACACAAGTATATATTATATTATTGTATTAGTATATAAGTATATATTATATTATAGAAAACTGATTTAAATCGTTTTCATTTCGGCCATTATATTTCAAAGATTTCTTATTAACATTATATTAAATTCTTCAATACTGTCTAGGTGAACAAAAGTATGAAATGACAATTGAACATTTATTTAATGAGTTATCACAATTTTCGCACTTACATGATATTCTAAGCGTTTGTAAAAGCGAAGGATTTACCTCTAAGAAACAGACGCATATAATGTATTTAATGGGGATATTTAAATCCGTATCTTGTTTTATTGTCAACAAATCTTTGTAAATTGTACAAACGCAGATACTCGGAGACAGTTAGGGGTAACGGAAATGAAAAAAGGCAATATTACACGACGTTCATTACCTGTTTACCTATGTGAAGTTATTCTTCGGTCGCGTTTAGCCTGGCTGAATTGGAATTATAGCTTACATGTTCGTTGAAGACATGATGAAAAATTTGCATTTTAATTTTCAAATGATCAAATACAGAAAATATTCGATACATCAATTGCGTTAGTGTGAATACCGTGCGAACTCATAAAATGAACATTACATTTTATAGTTCGTTCATTAAGACATTATTGATCATTTAAAAGTCTACATGATATCAATTTACTATATCAATGTGCAGAGCGGTGTTATTCATATTCGTGTTTGTGAATAAATGGCAATAATGGAGGAACAAAGATACTGATAGACACATTTATTAACCCAATTTCTCGCATACTATATAATCAATTATTTGACCGAAATACAATTGAACAAGTTGATAAAGCTCAAATAGTATCCTGCAATTGCCGGGAATTGTGGAGTTTTCTGGTTTTAGGTTACATACGAATTATATTTCTGTAATACTATGTGGCGAAATGAATAGCAAATGCCAGCGAATAATAACTTCATCATTTCGCTCCCATCTCTAATGTACAATAAAACCTGTTAAACAATCACAGGCAACACACAATACAATTCAATACAATAATAGATGCGAGCGATTACAATCCTATGACATTACTTTCCCTCTACACCAGTGAGCAACGTTGTCGTAATATAATGAGACCATATATATACACGAAATTGTATTACCTTGTAAGCACATTTTGTTTATTTTATATATCTTACATGAGCATGCAATTAGAACAACATTTGTTTTATATTATAATTTATGAAATGATTATAGCATATAACATTAAAATGGACAACTACCCTCTATATCACAGAGGTCAAGTTAAATTAAGTTCGGATACCTTATTGGTTTCCGCGATACGCTGAATGATTAGTTTTCGACTCGTTGGACTGTACATTATAAGTGCCTAAACTGGAATTGCCATGGTAGATCAAAGTCACCAAGCGAAATGTACAAAGCGAAACAACATACCAAATGCATCCATCTGTCATGTACATGCAATAATTTGACATACACATTTAAACCGTAACGAACAATGATTACATGCCACAGCAGATAGAAAGAAAAACGAAAACAAACGCAAGGACCTCCCAGTATGTGTGTTACAAATAACCCAATATAATACGCAAATATAATAGGCAACATGCGAATGTAATTTAACACTTTATCATTTTCATTAAGCATCATGCATGGGATGCGGTACATTCTCTTACACATATTTGAATACTAATTGCAGTCCACTCTGTTGAGGGTCCATGCAAGCAGGACAACGACTGTCCCTGTCAAGGTGACGACTTTCAGGCTAAATGTTTTTTGTACCCTCAAGCCGGACAAACACACTCCAATTGTTTTTGTCATCCAGGTAATTCATGTACTCATAGTTTTATGTTCGTTTGACTTGAATATTACTCAGCAAAATGAAGCTGATTCCTCGAATATTGGGTAAGTGTCTTGGCAAGTCATATAAATTAAAGAAAAAAACGGAACTAACCTTTTGAGTTTATTAAATTTAACATACTTGTAATTATTTATTTAGTTCCTATTTCGCACGTTTAGCGTCTAATTGTTTAAAACAATATTAAAACGACGTAAATGAAACGAATCGCACCATGCGTGTTACTAATAATATGGAAGGTATTGGCGATGTTTATTTCACTCAAAATAGCCCTTTATAATTCCATGCAAATTACCCGAAAATATAAACCTTGCTGCCTCTATTCAATTAAGCTTAATGCCTTTATTTGAAATTTTTATTAAACATACCAAAGTACGCACTTCACTATCAAAAAGGAGGTTTTTTTAAGACATAAGTAATGGTTTGAACCAAACCTGTCAATATTACAACACACACGGAGCCTATTGATTTTGATTCTAACCTAAATTGTAAATACAAGATTGATCTTCTCATTCGTTTTACGAATAACTATACGAGCGTCATGCGAAAATGTGTCTAATGCCATATGTGGCAAGTCTGGTAATCATAAGTGAACGCTGTCCGCTTTAAAGTCAGTTTTAGTGGTCTCATAAGCAGACATTGTAGCTCCTGAAATGACTTTTCGGATGGGCATGCTGGTCTGGAGCAACACTGACCAAATAGGTTATAAGATCCGTTTTTGCATGAAGCTCATGTGAGCAATGCTTCAACAACAATATGGCACGTCGTTTAGTTGTTTGTAACATATTGTAATTACCACAATGAGTTTTTAAGCACTTGACAAATAAATTCTTTTCTAATTTAAAGCAGATAATTTAAGTAAGTAATTCTTTGAGGATGCATTTTTCATGAAGTAATAAAAAACGTCTAATTAGGTAAAAAGATAACCCGCTTAGGTAAACGACCATCTTAAAGTACTACTAAACGATGACTGCTACTAAAGTATTACATTTATTTACATAAGATTCTCAGCTATAATTATATATTATAGAAAACCGATTATTCGAACCGGCTTAATTTCGGTAATTATATTCTCAAATACTTCTTATTCAGTTAATGTTAATATTATTTTAATCAATCCAAAACACATAAATACTTTTTGTTGCATTCCCATCTCGTTTCAAATGCAATTAAACTCGCATACTTTCCTGACAAATAATTTAATGACGTATAAGAGTAATGCGGGTCTGAAGTTTGGCGTTTTGGTTTGCATTCAGAGTCGTTAAATTCACTTCGGAAAAATAACTTGTGTAAAGATTGGTGGTGAAATAATGTTAACGGAATATTACCCCTACTTCTGATTCAAGTATGATAGTTCCTGGTAAACCAGCCAAAACAGAAAAATGTTAGTATTCTGGGACATACCATGTCATGAACTTAAAATTAAAAAGGAAAATTGATAGTAAAAAGGAGTCAATCAAATTATCAAGTAATTCATACAGTAAAATACTACTGTTTTTATTAAAACAAAATAATTAAGCGAAAACGATTAAATAATGCATATTTTATCATCCAGGTTGCATTTTCTTGTTTTCAGTCCATTGTGATCCCAATCCGTGTCAAGCTGGACAGATCTGTATTCATACAACATACACACAATCCCAGTCCAACGACACCCCTTTCCGCTGCAGGGGTACGTGAATATTCTAAAATAATAAATTTGAATCTTAATCGACTGCTATTAAAAGATGTTTTGATAAAATAACACACCAATCGTCATACGTATTTACAATGTAGTTAGAATAGATCTTTTCAGAACAAGTAATTCTTATTTACCTGTTAAGGGCATTACAAGCAATATGACATGTAACATTTCTGAAAACCACAACACCGTCAAATTTAAATAGATGTTATAGAAACTGGAATTTGACCCTAATTACCCAGTCAGACGTTTAATCTAGAGATTGTAGAGCATGTTACAGTTGTGAGCCGATGTATGCAAATCGAATTCAGTCCACAAGACGTATTCTAAAAACACATTCATCATATTCTTCAATGAAACTTTATTTTATCGTAAGAATTTGATTGCATGTATACATGCGGTTTCGATTTGTGCTAATATATTTTGCATCGATGATCTTTCTGTATTCAATTTTCAATTTAAGTTTGTTAAATGCAACATTAAAAACATCAAATAACGATTCATAGTTTAAGTTTACTAAAGATGTTTATGGACTCAGTAATTGCAGCTTTTTGTGCAAATTTAGCAAAACACTTTAGAAACATAAACTTGCTAGTTTGCACAATTGATTTATATAAAGTAAAGGTTTAATTTGAGTGATATGTGACGTTGTTTTCCAGATCGTTGTAACGATCATTGCTCGGATGGAAAAACCTGCATCATAACCTATTCCGTTCCCAGTCACGTATGTGTAGGTAGGTAAACATTCGAAAGGAGACTATAAATTATAATGTAATACCGCATATTGCTTAGAACGTTAAAACAAAAATTGTCCGTCTATTCTTACCATCTAGATGCCCATATGGAAGAGCGATAGTATACATAATATGGATTACCTTGGAAACGGAATTGACATGTTTTCTATGTGCAGACAATTATTCCAAGCTCAGCTTATTTTAGCTTCACGATAACGCAATATTAGGTAAAGATAACATGTGTTTTTGTTTTACGCTACACTTCGTGATGCAGTGTACAAAATAACGTGAAAATAATGGCTGTTATTTAGTGCTTGTATTATAACAAGTTCAATTTTCAGACCCCTGTGTACCAAACCCTTGTTCAAGTAAAAAGACCTGTGTTCACACAGACCATACTCCATTCTACGTATGTGAAGGAACGTGTTTATTTCTTCTTCTCTTCGACTATACAGTATATCATATATCTACATGAGGCATCTTTGATCGTCCAAATCATTCCAATTACATGTTGTTTTTTTGTTTGATTCCATTCACGAATACAGTTGTTCTGTGGATTACAGAATATAACGATAGCGATGAAAATCAAAGTACTGACAGTACTGGTGTGACGATGCATTTGAAGAGGATGGATACAAAAGCATCAATTTAAGTTTATCTACATCACCAAAATTGTGTATGTATGTACGAAAATTTTGGGTGCGAAAACAAATTTGGGTAAGAACATTTTAGGTACGAAAAAATTTTGCAAAAAAATAATTAGGTACGAAAAAGAAATTGGGTACGAAAATTTTGGTTACGAAAAAATTATGCCAAACAACAAATTTGGGTACGAAAAAAGATATACGGTACGAAAAGAAACGTGGGTACAAAAAAAAATGGGTACGAAAAAAAATTGGGTCCAAAAAAAATTTTGGTACGAAACAAAAATTTGGTAAGAAATAAAATTTGGGTACGAAAAAAAATTTGGTACGAAAAACCAAAAAAATTTGGGTACAAAAACCAAAAAAAAAGGGGTCCGGGAGAGTAGTACCCGTGGGGAACATGAACCATTCAGCGAAACTGGGAAGCGGGTTACATTCTCGATCAAATCTAAAAATAACTAGAAATGGCGCGGCAGCGGTAACTTGTCTGACACAGGCTAGTCTAACGTGTCTGACACAGGCTAGTCTAACTTGTCTGACACAGGCTAGTCCAACTTGTCTGACCGAGTCTAGTCCAACTTTTCTGACACAGGCTTGTCCAACTTGTCTGACACAGGCTAGTCCAAGTAGTCTGACTCAGGCTTATCCAACTTGTCTGACACAGGCTTGTCTAACTTGTCTGACACAGGCTTGTTTTACTTGTCTGACACATGCTAATCAAACTTGTTTGACACAAGCTAGTCCAACTTGTCTGATACAGGCTTGTCTAATTTGTCTGACACAGGCTAGTCACACGTGTGTGACACAGGCCAGTCCAACTTGTCTGACACAGGCTAGTCTAATTTGTATGACACAGGCTAGTCTAACTTGTCTGAAACAGGCTAGTCTAACTTGTCTGACAGAGGCTAGTTTAACTTGTCTGACAGAGGCTAGTCATACTTGTTTGACACAGGCTAGTCTAACTTGTCTGACACAGGCTAGTCAAACTTGTCTGACAAAGGTTAGTCCAACTTGTCTGACACAGGCTAGTCTAATGTTTCTGACACAGGCTAGTCTAACTAGTCTGACACAGGTTAGTCTAACGTGTCTGACACAGGCTTGTCCGACTTGTCTGACACAGGCTAGTCTAACTTGTCTGACACAGGCTATTCTAACTTGTCTGACACAGGCTAGTCCAACTTGTCTAACCGAGTCTAGTCCAACTTGTCTTACACAGGCTTGACCAACTTGTCTGACACAGGCTAGTCCAAGTAGTCTGATTCAGGCTTATCCAACTTGTCTTAAACAAGCTAGTCTAAATTGTCTGACACAGGCTAGTTTTAATTTTTGACACAGGCTAGTCTAACTTGTCTGACAAAGGCTAATCCAACTTGTTTGACACAAGCTAGTCCAACTTGTCTGAAACAGGCTTGTCTAATTTGTCTGACACAGGCTAGTCACACGTGTCTGACACAGGCTAGTCGAACTTGTCTGACACAGGCTAGTCTAACTTGTAAGACACAGGCTAGTCTAACTTGTCTGAAACAGGCTAGTCTAACTTGTCTGACAGAGGCTAGTCTAACTTGTCTGATAGAGGCTAGTCTAACTTGTTTGACACAGACTAGTCTAACTTGTCTGACACAGGCTATTCCAACTTGTCTTACCGAGTCTAGTCCAACTTGTCTGACACAGGCTTGTCCAACTTGTCTGACACAGGCTAGTCCAAGTAGTCTGACTCAGGCTAATCCAATTTTACTGAAAGAGGCTAGTCTAACTTGTCTGACACAAGCTAGTTTCACTGTTTTGACACAGGCTAGTCTAACTTGTCTGACACAGGCTAGTCCAACTTGTCTGACCGAGTCTAGTCCATCTTTTCTGACACAGGCTTGTAAAACATGTCTACCACAGGCTAGTCCAAATTGTCTGACTCAGGCTAATCCAACTTGTCAGACACAGGCTTGTTCAACTTGTCTGACACAGGCTAGTCATACTTGTCTGACACCGGCTAGTCTAACTTGTCTGACACAGGCTATGCCAACTTGTCTGAAACAGGCTAGTCTAACTTGTCTGACACAGGCTAGTCCAACTTGTCTGACAAAGGCTTGTCTAACTTGTCTGACACAGGCTAGTCTAACGTGTTTGACACAGGATAGTCCAACTTGCCTGACACAAGCTAGTCTAACTTGTATGGCACAGGCTAGTCTAACATGTCTGACACAAACTAGTCTAACTTGTCTGACACAGGCAAGTCCAACTTGTCTGACACAGGTAAGTCATACTTGTCTGACACAGGCTAGTCCATTTTGTCTGACACAGGCTAGTCTAACTTGTCTGACACAGGCCAGTCCAACCTATCTGACACAGGCTTGTCTAACTTGTTTGACACAGGCTAGTCTAACGTGTCTGACACAGGCTAGTCCAATTTGTCTGACACAGGCTAGATCAACTTGTCTGACACATGCTTGTCTAACTTGTCGTACACAGGCTAGTCTAACGTTTCTGACACAGGCTAGTCCAACTTGTCTTGACACAGAGTAGTCTAACTTGTATGACACAGGCTAGTCTTACATGTCTGACACAGGCTAGTCTAACTTGTCTGACACAGGCCAGTCCAACTTAACTGACACAGGCTTGTCTAACTTGTCTGACACAGGCTAATCTAACGTGTCTGACACAGGCTAGTCCAATTTGTCTGACACAGGCTAGTCCTACTTTTATGACACAGGCTAATCTAACTCACCTGATATAGGCTAGTCTAACTTGTCTGACAAAGGCTATTCTAACTTGACCAACACAGGCTTGTCTAACTTGTCTGACAAAGACTTGTCAAACATGTCTGACATAGGCTTGTCTTTCTTGTCTGTCACAGGCTAGACCAATTTGTCTGACCGAGTCGAGTCCAACTTGTCTGACACAGGCTAGTCCAACTTGTCTGACACATGCTAATACAATTTGTCTGACACAGGCTAGTCTAACTTATCTGACACAGGCTAGTTCAAGTTGTCTGACACATGCTTGTTTAATTTGTCTGACACAGGCTAGTCTTACTTGTCTGACACAGGCTAGTCTAACTTGTCTGACACAGTCTAGTCTTACTTGTCGGACACAGGTAAGTCAAACTTGTCTGACAAAGGCTAGTCCAACTTTTCTGACACAGGCTTGTCCAATTTGTCTGAAACAGGCTAGTCCACCTTGTCTGACACAGGTTAGTCCAAGTTGTCTGACACAGGCTTGTCCCACTTTTCTGACACAGGCTAGTCCAAGTTGTCCGACTCTAGCTAATCCAACTTGTCTGACACAGGCTTGTCTAACTTGTCTGACACAGGCTAGTCTTTCTTGTCTGACATAGGCTAGTCTTACTTGTCTGACACAGGCTTGTCCAACTTGTCTGACGCAGGCTAGTCTAACTTGTCTGACACAGGCTAATCTAACGTGTCTGACACAGGATAGTCCATCTTGTCCGACACAAGCTAGTCTAACTTGTATGACACAGGCTAGTCTAACATGTCTGACACAGGCTAGTCTAACTTGTCTGACACAGGCTAGTCTAACTTGTCTGACACAGACCTGTCAAACTTGTCTGACAAAGGCTAGTCCAACTTGCCTGACACAGACTAGCCCAATTTGTCTGAAACAGGCTAGTCCAACTTGTCTGACACAGGTTGGTCCAACTTGTCTGACACAGGCTAGTCCAACTTGTCTGACACAGGCTTGTGTAACTCCTCTGACAAAGGCCAATCCAACTTAACTGACACAGGCTTGTCTAACTTGTCTGACACAGGGAAGTCTAACGTGTCTGACACAGGCTAGTCCAATTTGTCTGACACAGGCAAGTCTAACTTGTATGACACAGGCTAGTCTAACTTGCCTGACAAAGGCTAGTCTAACTTGTCTAACAAAGGCTATTCTAACTTGACTTACACAGGCTAGTTTTTCTTGTCTGACACATGCTACTCCAACTTGTTTGACCGAGTCTAGTCCAACTTGTCTGACACAGGCTTGTCCAACTTGTCTTACACAGGCTAGTCCAAGTTGTCTGACACAGGCTAATACAATTTGTCTAACACAGGCTAGTCTAACTTGTCTGACACAGGCTAGTCTTACTTGTCTGACACAGGCTAGTCTAATTTGTCTGACACAGGCTAGTCAGTCTTATCTGACACAGGCTAGTTCAAGTTGTCTGACGCATGCTTGTCTAACTTGTCTTACCGTGGCTAGTCTAATTTGTCTTACACAGGCTAGTCTTACTTATCTGACAGAGTCTAGTCTTACTTGTCGGACACAGGCTAGTCCAACTTGTCTGACCAAGTCTAGTCCAACTTGTGTGACACAGGCTTGTCCAACTTGTCTGACACAGTCTAGTCCAAGTTGTCTGACACAGGCCAATACAAGTTGTCTGACACATGCTTGTCTAACTTGTCTGACACATGCTAGTCTAACTTGTCTGACACAGGCTAGTGTAACTTGTCTGACACAGGCTAGTGTAACTTGTCTGACCCAGGCTAGTCTAACTTGTCTAACACAGGCTAGTCCATCTTTTCTGACACAGGCTAATCCAACGTGTCTGACACAGTCTCGTCTTACTTGTCTGACACAGGCTAGTCTAACTTGTCTGACAGAGGCTTGTCCAACTTGGTTGACACAGGCTAGTCCAACTTGTCTGACACAGGCTAGTCTAATCTGTCTGACACAGGCTAGGGTAACTTGTCGGACACAGGCTTGTCTAACTTGTCTGACACAGGCTAGTCTCACTTTTCTGACACAGGTTAGTTTAACTTGTCTGACAAAGGCTAGTCTAATTTGTTTGACGAAGTCTAGTCTAACTTGTCTGACACAGGCTAGTCCAACTTGTCTGACAAAGGCAAGTGCAACTTGTCTGACACAGGCTAGTCCAACTTATCTTACACAGGCTAGTCCAACTTGTCTGACATAGGCTAGTCCAACTTGTCTGACACAGGCTAGTCCAACTTGTCTGACACAGGCTTGTCCAATTTGTCTGACACAGGCTATTCTAACTTGTCTGACACAGCTTGTCTTACTTGTTTGACACATGCTAATCCAACGTGTCAGCTTGGGGATAACTACATTTGGGGTTTTCCCAGCGTCACAGCGTTCGAAGTGCCACATGGGAGTTTCGTGTCTGTTTCCGGTCCCGAACCTTTCGACAAATTCTAAATAGGACGAGAACAAAGCTGCCTTTACCTTTATCAATGATAATCAGCGAGGTGTGCCGATTGATAACATTTAGCTTACTCAATCGGACTGGCTCGGTCTTTTAGGTCGGTCGCCATTGTGAAGAATTTTGTCATGGTATGATAACTTCGACGAACTGCTGAAGCAGCATCGCCAAAAAGTAGGAATTGAATTCAGATAGTAATCACGTTTTGAAACATCATAGTTATCGTTAATAGGCCCATGCATATAGTTACCCTAGTACACTGACTCTCATAAAACTTAACATCCATTTCGAGTGCAAAGCATGTGTGTTATTTTTTTTTTTTTATTAAGCTGAGTTATATTTTGGTTTCGGGTAACTTCATTGTCACTGATTTGGCCATTAATGTTAAACACAATTAATTACATAAAATGTTACCAGATTCTGTTGAAATAGTATTTATAAAGTTTGAAGTTCATTTGATGTATTGACATTAATTTGATTAACATGTATGCATTATTTTCTTCTCTACCATGCATAAAATACATCGTTTCGATCATATGTAGCACTTTCGGGGTAAAACAAATCAAACTGGACATGTTGATTAAGTTCCACTAGAACCCAATATATGTGCTAGAACTGTGCGATAACACGCTCATATTTCCTTTGAAATGTATAAGTCCCCGAAACCATAACTGCTAGACAAAAAATCAGTCAAAATAGTATAAGAAGATTCGATACTTTTATAAAGATGATTGCATCGCAAGAGATCCCAAAAGAAATATTGAGATTATAACTTACAATTACACATCACAATCCGTGTTTTAACAATATGTCATAAACATACGACTAACCAGGTATGACACGTCTGTTGTTCTTCAGTTATTTGCCTATTTGCAATTGTTACAAAAAAAAACAGATTAACGCCTTGTTATAAACCCTAATGTAAGAGCTATTATCAATGTATCATTTCATGCAGCTAGGATGTCATACCAATGCTCAAAGACAACATTCGAGAATTGTTGTTTCCCAGTGTTGTCATATGATTATTTTTTATACTCGATTGAGGGTTGATTAGAATAAACTCCGCTTAAATTGAAAACGTGGTTTAGAAATGTTTTAATAGGAACAAAATATCAAGACTTTGTTATTTCAGATTACCTTAACGATTTTGAACGGCATATGTTGACAGATATAAAGCTGTTTCCATTATATTTCATATTTCAGCATAGAGAATGATTTCTTCAATTATAAGCATTTTAACGAAAACAGCATAAGCATTCCAAATGATTATATATTTTGTGTTACAATATCGTTACAATTATCTAAGTTTCAACTTATGATAAGTATATGTCTGTACTGTAACTAGGGTACACTATCAAAATTTGTTTTCGAAATTTGCGGCAACATACTGAAAAAAAATCGTCAGCCATAGGTCCCTTTATGTCAGTGTTTATCAGAAGGTTAGTCAGTTTATCCAATGGCCAAATTACCAAATTACTCATTAATCAGAAAGAATCTAATTGTAATAAAACATTATTTGTGTAAAGAGGTTAACTGTCTGCAAATAATATGCAGAAAGGAATTTCAACAAATGATCAGTTTAACCTTTACCAAATAGGTAACGCATGCTCGTTTTAAACTTTTCATAATCAAAATTGGGACATACTTTCTCAGATCCACACAACAACCACACAACTACAAAAACAACTCACCCATCGACCACAGAAGCAGCTAGCACATCGTCGCCTCAACCCACACCGACACGACCACAATCGGATTGCTCTGAATTCGGTACGTAAAATACTTCAAAATATACGTGTATGCATGCTGAAACAACGAACGGATACAAACAACTGAAATAAAAAATGAAATATCTTCCTATAGTATTCATTTAAGTGTACAAGAACTTCAAAAAATAAAACGTTTTAGAATTTAGTTTTCATACTTTTGTACATCCAGAGTGGATGTATATAAACGATAGATTTTAAGTCAAATCTCATTAATGAGCACCCAACGGTGAATTCAAACACATATACCCTTTCACAAAATAAGATAATTATAAAGGGAGGCTATTCTTCTCGATGTATTGAATTTATAATGCTAGTAGTGTTTTCAGTCATTATTTCGCATTGATCAGGAGCGGATGTTCAGGTATGTGGAACCCTCCTTCTCTCTATTTTTTTGAAAAAGTGATATGTTTACTTTAAGGCAAAGCCATCGGTGTCGGCTCAAGTGAATATTATGTTTACGTGTTCTTTTTCTAACACTTCTAGCGAAAGTGACTTTTGCAAAGCTTCGAAAATGACAATTTACAAAAAGACTGCATTATGTAAAGATCCAGAGTGTGCCCCAGCACTCCTAACTTTATAATTTATTAGACTAACGAAGATTGGGTTGAATTTTGAAATGCAGTTTCCAGCCATTTATTGTTTACTGAAGTCCATTAAATATAATGCGTGTCTTGTACCCTCGAAAAAAAGGCGTACCGTCAGAAAATCCACCAGTCGAGTTCGTTTACCACAAACAAACTGACATAATCCGGGATCGAGGAAGGCGCCCGGTTCATGGAAGTGGGAAACGACTGAATAAACTACTGCGATAAACGGACTGCCTTTTTTATTAAAGAGTTTACAACATGACCATCGATAATTTGGAATACATATCTATTACTTACAAATATATGTGTTAGTCAGAGCTATTGCCTTTGCAGACATTACATTACATGGATGCCATGACGCCTCGGTCTGCACCTTGCCTCACGTGCTGGAAGTCATCTGTCCGGACCCCAAGGAGGCGAAGTATTGTCCTACGAAATGTGGATGTTGCCCCAAAGTCCCGCTATTAGGCTAATGGAACCATCGCAAAGTCCGACAGAACAGAAACTTGTTTTATTCTACTTTCTCTGTTAATTACAAATATAAATTGAAAGAATGTATTTGCATCTAATTAAACAAACAAATCTTAAATATTTTGTTCAAGAAATTGGATGAAAGTGTTAGACTGATAGTATGGTTGAAATGTTTTGCGTTCGTCTGCATAACATAGGTGTTAACCTGTTAACCGTCCGAACATCGTCTATGTACACAGTATCAATGTCGGCAAAATCTCATAGCGAGTAGTCAAATTTGTCTATTGAGACACTTTCAGCAGTAGCGGGTAAATCAGTAGCAGTAGCAAACTCATTACAAGAATGAAATGTAAATGAAGTCCCGCTTTGCACTATCGACGTCTAGACGAAGTAGGCGAGCGTTGTAGGCTTGACTTCAAGTCCCTCCCGAATCTCGATCTATTTAACAAAAACGTCAATATAACATTTATACAAGATAAACAAGATAAATATATAGCGGAACAAAAAAGGAAGTTGCATTGTTTTAATAAATGTCTAAACGTATTTTGAAGTTTACATATTTTGCTCTAGACATAAAATCTATGTATGTAGTTCAGTTCGATATCGCAAGACAGACGGCAACCTTGGTCAGTTTACATTACAAATGCACTCAATAATGCAACATATCGCGAGCCAATGAGTGTTGCATAATTTGTTTTAATGCTGATCATAGTAACGGCCAATGACCAGCAATCTAAAGGGTTTGACAAAAGAATGTTGCTAACAATCAGGTCGAGTCCATGACATTGAGGACTATTTATAGTTTAAAGAATGCCCCAAGAAAGATAAATCAACGCAGATACATTTAAATATAGATCGGTTATTCACGATTGTGGAGTCTACGGTATCTTTTAAATTGCATGTCAATAATAATATAGAAGTATTCATACATAATACAGTAGAAATGTATAATACGAATCGAAATACTAATTGCATAATTAATAATAAAACAAGGTTAAACATTTTTTATCACGTTGTAATTTTGTGTCAAGCTGACTTTTGGTTGAGATATAAACTTAGGTTATCTCAGTTTAACCTTTATCATTGTATACATACTTTGTAAGCGAGTATGAGCCCGTCTCTTTCGTCGTATCAATAGGGGACTACCATTGTCTTTTGTGGAGACACAATACTGATATCGTCGTACACTTTTTATATCAGGTTAGCAGGCGTTAATCATTTAATAATATAAGAAACGTAATAATACACAAGTATAAATCGCCATTTTCTGTAGATATGACTTAGATACAACACAATTTGATTTACAAAAAAAAAACACAAATACACCAAACGCGCAAATGCTCATGACGTCATCAAAATGCGCCATTACGTCATACAGCGAATATATTGGCGCTAAATTGCAAAGCACNTGACTGTTCCTGTGGCAAATGTGAATTTAACAACCCAGATAAACATGGACATGTACATGGCTCTTGCGTTTGCCTTCCAGGTAATTCATGTACTCATAGTTTGATGTTCATTCGTCTTGAATGTTATTCAGCAAAATGCAGCAGATTTCTAGAATATTACATAAGTGTCTTTTGCGAGTCGGATAATTTCTTGTAAAAAACGGAACTAATCTCTTCTGTGTATTCTATTGGACATATTTGTAAATGTTAATTTAGTTCCACTTAAGCAATTTTAGCGTTTAATTGTTTAAAACAATATTAAAACGATGTAAATGTAACGAATCTAACCATGCGGATTACTAGTAATATGCACACTATAAGCGATGTTTATGTCATTCAAAATAGCCCTTTACAATTCCACGCAAAAACAGATTTACCAGAAAAAATAAAGCTAAACGCCCACATTCATATTTAATTCAATAGCAAATGGTTATTACTCCACTAACAAAAAGGAGTTTTTTTTAGACATGAATAATGGTTTCACCCAAACTTGTCAATAACAAAATAATGTAAAGCCAATCGATTTCGATTCTAAAATAAATTGTCAATACATGATGGATCTTCTTATTGATTTTAAGTATATGAGTGTCATGCAAAAATGGGTCTTATGCAATATGTGGCAAGCTAAGCTTCAGACCAGAATGCCCAGTCTAGTCAGGAGCTACGCTGTCCGCTTTAAAGTCACGCAAAGTTTAGTGGTCCAATTAGCTGAAAGGGTAGCTCCTGACCTGACTGTGCAAAATCGCAGGCTGGTCTGGGGCTACCCTTGCCAAATATTGCATAAGAACTATTTTCGCATAACGCTCATATGAGCAATTCTAAAAAAAGTAAGTCGCGTCCCAATGAGTCAACTTATTATTCCATGTTTTTAATTTAATTGAATCATAAGTTGTTCTGCAGATTACAGAATAAAACGATAACGATGACAAAAGATTAATTAAATTAAGATACTTTAATTTCGATAACATGGCGTTTATCCAAAAGTTTGTTATTTTTTGTCATATTACTAAAAATATGTAGAAAATACATAATTTTATTACAAACTACTTGTGGTAAGATATTAACTAACTCCGAAGATATTGCCCAGATAAGGATTTTCAACGATTGATTCGTTAAATCTTTACCAAATTCGACACGTATGCTTAGGTGTATCCCTTTGAAACTTACAAACATATTCGTGTTAAGCTGTTCATAATCGACATTGCTATCATATTTTCTCAGATCCACACACCGACCAAACCACTCCCAGACAAACTGATCCACCAACTACAGAAGTAGCTAGCACCACATCGGCGCCATTTAAATCGGATTGCTCTGAGTTCAGTACGTCAGATACATGTCTACATGTTTATATGCTAATACGAATATAGGATAAACTGAAACAATTCCATCTTCATATAGTATGCATATAGTATGCATACACGCTCTACAACAATGTATAGTTTTTTAGAGTGTAGTAATGCTACTATTGTGCAGTCAGACTGTGTGTATAACGACGGTAGACCTCAAGTCAAAGCTCATCATGGGGCACCAAACAGATAATGCAAACAGTAATACAATTTCACTATATTATATAGTTTTAAAGTAAGGCTTCTATTCATGATTACGCGAAATGGACATTCTTGTAGTGTACACAACTTGTTGGGTCATTAATTCGAATTAATCCGGATCGGACATTTATGTTTGTTGCACCATTCTTCCCATCCGTTCATAAAATGATTAGTGTGTATTGTATATTTTATATTTCAATCAGTATAACTTTGTACATATTATTTCTACAGTTGTATTACTGTCTATTTTATAAACATTATTTATATAATATCTATTATATTGCTTTCATATCAATGAAAAGATCCCTTTTATCAGAACATTAACACTTTTTGGTTGAGTATGGTTAAGTGACATTTTGTAAACATATTGCTTATTTGATATATATTCGTTTTATAGCATAAATTGCGAACGTCATGTTTGCTGATATGATAAGTCGTTAGTAATGTTTGTATGAATAATTTATTTACTTTGCAGATATAACATTGCATGGATGCCATGACGCCTCGGTCTGCACCCGGTATATGGAAATCTTATGTCCGGATCCCCATCAGGCGAAGTATTGTCCTACGACATGTGGATGTTGCCCCAAAGTCCCGCTATTAGGATAATGGAACCATCGCAAAGTCTGATATAAAAGAAACTTATCCAGCCTTTGTTTGTGAATTTAAAATAAACAAATTATAGGAAATGCATTGTTCTAGTAATTTGATTTTAGTATTCACCTAATCGGATTGTAGGCACGTTTTCGTTTGGGCAATATGTGTTAATCTTCCTAACATCGTCTCAATGTCAGTTATATTTTAAAGCGCGTAGTCAAAAACGAATTTATATAAATAAGTTTTAAGTTTGCTACAAATCATAAAATAATGATGATCCCTTTGAGAAAATTGTGAATGCGTAAATTATACAATTCAGTGTAGTAAAGCAAATTGTCAGTTGTCATTAAAATACATACTTATTAGTTTCTTTTCTTTTTATGGCTCTCAATTCGATTTATTAACTAATGAAAATTGATTTGTAACATATATAAATACTATCTGAAACGTTTAGTGTTGTACAAACGTGTTTCGTATGCAAACAATTGTACAGAGATACTTGTTATTTAACCAGAAATGTGTTCTTTGATGTGTATGGGCATGTACAAAAAGATACACTGTATTGAATGTGTACATTGTATACACAAACATATATGTACATATAGAACGTTTATGGGACATGTTTTATCTTTGTACAATAAATATGTCAAATTAAACCCGATCTAACGCGTATCCCTTGGAAAAAAGTCGAAAGCTTGTGACAGTTACCATTTGCGATTTGAGAAATAATATTGAGGTTTCAGTTAATTATCGACCAATAAACACGAATTGTTTTTTTTAAAATTAGAATGCATCGGTTTTTATAGGCATGAATCATAATGCTAACAGTTGTTTAGTGCCAGATTAATACGGATGGTTGTATCTTTTGAAATTAAACAAATATGTTATATGGTATGCTCGGGCATGGGTCTTCATTTTGACTTGATTTTATCAACCTTATAATGTTAAAGCTACGAGGGATTTTGTTAAGTTCCCGATTACAATCATTTTAGTCACGATGTATGTCATACATATATAAATATAAATATATACAACACGAATACGTCATAATGGAAATCTCATTTTGCATTTAATTTCTTATACGTACCTTTAAGCAATGGACCACATGTGTTTCATGATGCCAATTTAAAGCGATATGATACCATTTTCTTAACGTTATCGACATGATCTCTCATAGTTTTTTTTAAAATAATTTAGCAAAATAAACACACACACTTCCTGTGCGGATGTACCCACTCTCAAGTTTCGTGAAATGTTGCTGATAGTTGAGTTCACAGGTGATCGATCAGCTTTCGGGCCATAAACTCTGGTGAAACAAAAGAGTGAACACATCACAGACTTGTAAACATGGCAAAATTCTGGTATGGTAATGGGACAAAAAGTAACAAAATAACAAATCAAACATAAAAGAACAGATTTAAATGATAATTTAAACAGAGGCAAAATCATCAAAATTTAACATCAAATGACTAACAATAGGACAAATATATATATAATATATATTGCACAATATACGACCAATCTGGTATACATCAGGTAATTTGTTTGCGGAATATCAAAGACCTGCCTCATAATTAACAATTCAAGGAAAATCATTGTTAGGCTGCTCATTGGTGCTTTACAAGGCTTGTAAATCGCTCTCGTCTTTGGAACGCCAATGACAAAGAAACACAAGAAGTTTCCTTGATTTCTAAAAAAGAAAGTGGCGTTTGCATACATTTCCTGATTATCGATAGATCTTTATGTATGACAATAATATGTATAACTTAATTCAAGAATGAAGTATTACATAAAAAACGTATATGTACTTTGATGACCGCTAGCTACGTTCGTAGAGGGTTGATCTGTCAGTTTCAAATCCACTTTGGCCACATACGAAAGGCCCTTGTTATACATTATTATATGGTCATTCTCCCTTATATCTCTGATTAACATAAGAATGAGCTCCTCGTAACGATAAATCGCATAATAATGCATACGATACACATACAAAATGGTTAGTGTGTCATCTGACCACCGTTAAATGACTGAAATACTCATAAACACGGCAACAAATCAAACCGATCTTATAAAGATTACGTCGAGCAAAAAATAAACGGAGCAACATAGCAGAAACTAATAACCCAGCGAACACAAATATGCAAACAAAATGAAAAATTGCATATAATTTCTACTGAACCACTAACTGATTCAAATACATCCAGAGACGTATTGAAATCGGTTTAATAATTGCGTTTCGGCAACTTGTAACTTAATCGTTGTCTATGTGACATCTAATGATTGCTCTGACTTATGTACACTCAAATAAGAAGTATGTTCTTACCAGACCATTATTATACACAACAAAACACTTCATATGTTATATTTGAACTTTTATGAAATTACTTATGCTAAATTACTATAAAGTCGCTTATTTCTAACTAACGTCTGTTCTACAAATCAAACTGCACAGTTCAAGAAGTTTAACAGATGTGGAATCAATTCAAAGAATCAAAAAAGTAAATCTACTGCTTCAACATAAAAAAGAAACCAGTCACTCCCATATTTTAGAGATATTGAGCAATATCAATTATATACATAAAGTTTGCTTAAGCAGGGATAAATAAACTCAAACCTACTAAAGGGATTTATTTATTTCTTCAGTTGAATCATTAAATTTTAATAAATCCAAACGGCACCTGTCGGCAAGAATTAAACTGTAACCAATGGCCTATTTAACCACCAAATTCGAATATAATGAGAAAGGAATAGCAAATCTACGAACATTAAAATTAGGATTGCCGCTTTAAAACATGGTCAATATTCAATGTACTTGTCATTTTTTAGTTTAGTTCCGATCTCGAAAACAACCGACAAGAAATAGTAAATAACATGCCTGTATTAACTTATTATATCTTGTTTTTCAATGACTTATAAAATAAATGTCGGGACCGTTATTAGTCTTTAGCAATCTTTCTTAGCAATCTTGTTAGATGATGGGTGATCAAATGCATTGTTGACCCTTTTCCAATGACATTTTAATGGATGTCTGGTTATTGCACATTGATCATTCGACTTAATGCGTTGGTCCTCTGTCTAATTGCCTTGTCCTTTTCTGATCTACTTTATCTCTCAGCTGGCCTTCGCTGTATGCACTGCAGTTTATCTCCAGCAGGCTTCGACAAGCTTTTTGTGGTCCACAACACATTACCATTATTAACTTAATGACAGAAAGAAACCCTTTAGTTTTATACAGAAAATAACTGTTATATAACAGCAGGTAGAATGTAGAAGTATTACTCCGGATAAAAACAAATATCCTGTTGTTCTGCTTACTTCACACAACTCATCAGTTGTTATTAAATTCTACGCAATGATCTAAACTATCGTCAATCTCATGTTTTGTTTTATTGGTGGGAAGGGGTAATGTTTGGTCGAGAAGTTTGAGCTGTTAACTGAATTTCGAAACTTCATGAATAATCGTATATTTTAAGTGTTGATGTGGTTTTGCTAAGTACTGTTTGTATTCTGAAAATTGGTCGCTAGACGATTGTAAAAGAAGATGTATTGCTAACACGATGTGTGAGCCTTTTTTGCTGCGATTGATTCTTTGTGTCTCATCAAAAAGTGTTTGTGTACATTTGCTACGTTTGTGTGCTTTGCAATTATACCTTTTGCATTGTTAATATGTTGATTATAAATCGCATTGTGAAGATGTTAAATTTCCTGACGGATAGAAAATATGGTATTGGGAATAATTGAGGAGTCGCGCTTTGTAATCACCGAAGAGCTTTATACATTTAAGGAGAACTGTAAATGCAATTAATAAATGTTAGTTTAAAGCCTAGATTTTCAGAAACCACGAGCTCCGCTACGTATGGCCAATCGTTGAAAGAGCGCCAGTGGGAACCAATATATGGAAGAAAACTCTGGATTCTGATGAAAGCATACGTCATCCAAATCGGTCATAAATATGTCCAATTCTAGAATATGTGTCGATAACATGTTGTTTTTTTTAATTTTTAGTTTAACTTCTTGCTTAAACAAGCATGTCCCTGTTAATGTCCGACAGTTAGTGTTATAAATTAAAAAAAAATTGTAAGTTTGCAATCACTTAAACAAAATTTTCGCAGATATATTGGCGGTCAATGTTCCTGCTCCATATAAGTATCGTAAGAAATCTAGGTCAAAACTTATCTCAGACAGCTAGGACGAAAACATACACAAACAACTTGTCGCAAATGAGAGATAAAGCAATGGCGTAAATCATTATAATATCTCTCCTATGAAGACGAAATCATGTTCGCCCCCAATATAAGCGATGCTCATTTGTTTAAACGAGGGTTATTGGATTCAATTGCAGCACTAAGGTTGCTCATGTTTATATGTAAATGAAGTTCCACAATGACGTTCTTTTGTCTAGGTAAACATAATGATGCTTTGTGCGACGTTATGATTGAAGTATTTCTTTTTTCGTGTGACAAAAGAACATTGGAAGAACAGTCAATTATCCAATGGTATTTTTTTTTTAACATTTCGACATGGAAAACTAGTTTTTTTATTTTATTTAGGCAATAAAAAAATACAAATAAGTATATGAATCTTAAACGATAAACAGTAATCATGATGTATGTGAGCACATTATAAAGCGTTCTTTATCCCTATATGATATATAAAATAATGATACACCAACGTTTCTTCTAACACCTGACATTTCGCATAGAACTAATACATGGAAAACCATACTGAATAGACACCTAGGTGAGTGTTCTACTCCGCTTTAAAAATAGATGTCATGATATAAAGAAAATATATGGTTTGTGACTTTTGTTTTAATTTGATATCAGACAAGTCTAATCTGGCATAAGAAAACATTTCAAATATAAACAAATTGTGAGTAAAGGCTGTAAGCAACATCGTCAACAAAATTGATTTGCACAGTATGTTAATTGCTGTTGCAAACACTACAAAAAACCGTCTCCAAAAGGATTGGCTCTTGAGTTATTACAATGGACTGTTGATTTAAAGGTCAGACTTCAATTTTTGGATTTAAAAATGCACGTTATGGTCGAGCTCAAAACTTGCAAAATTGAATACTTATTTGATTCTGTCGTTTAATTGTTATTTTTAATGCTCTTTAAAATTAGTTGTTTTCTAGTAACAGTTGATGATTTTCCCGTCAAAACTGTTGACATATTGACCATTTAATGTACGATTCTTTAACCTTGGACCTAGATCGATATTTGTTTTTTTTTCATTTGAGACGGCATTCAACAGAAAATAGAAAATAGTTCCAAATGGTGTTTATATGGAATTATACATTGCATAGTAGCATGAGAATCTCAAATGTTAGCACAGCTAAAATTGTGTTATCGGTCAGGAACCTGATATCACATAAAGAGGACCGAGTTAATTTGTCGTAAATCAATCGTAAAAATATAAGGTCAGCGTCTTAAACGTGATAGTACTAGTGGCATAATAACAGATATTCACTATCAATAACATAAAACGCTATATGTGTCGTTAATATAAGTTATATTGTATTTAAGTACTGAATTTATGTTTCACTTAAATAATACACTTAATACTTAGGTATGGAATCGCTTAACACATCAGTATATACCTGTAGCACATATGACCGGTCCAATTATGTATGTGACGTGTATAATAACATAGGTTTTCAGACAATTTACGGTGCTGAAAAAAAACATTTGCGTTAAGTTCGTAACATGTTTACAAAACAAACATTATTTACTTGTTAAAGTCGTAAAATGCGTTAACATTACTGTAATATCGTTCCCTTTGCACACGAAAGTTCAACGCTTGCATTTGTTTATAACAAAGAAATGATTTACTTTCCTTTTTTGATTATCTACTGATAGCATTTAAGCTAATAGACATTTTTAACATTCATATCCATAATGTGGGAATAATGGCATTGGAATACGTTTTATATTCAACATAAACACTATACTTTACAAATTAAATATATCATCATGTGAACGTCAGCTCAGCACGTACCTGCTGAGAGTCCGCAAAGATTGGAGTTGCCATTTTCCACGGTATACCTGGTCATAGACAAAGTACTAAGATACAGATGATTTTGTAAGATGAAACTATATACAAATGATATATGATGGGCTTTTGTGTAGTCAAGACAACGTGGAGCAGTATTTATTGGAAATGAATTCCTTAACCTCATTTAATGGTCATTTGATGCACAATATCGAATTGGGGTCCTTTTTTGGGTCAAACAAAAATATATAACGTTGTGGTCAGTGCCTTGGAAGAGTCAATGCGAATATGTTTGGACACTGGGTTTGAGGAGCGCGAAACCCTAAACGCGTAATCAGTTCAACTTATGTTCATACAATAATGTTTAAAATATATTTAACATTTATCTTCTTCTTTGATCGACAACAACCTCTTCAAAATAGGTTGTTCGCATCAAGGATTTTTTCTTCCATAAAGTATATCTAACAAGAACATCAATATAATTACCTAGTTATGTAAAATAAAACTACATAACACTCACGCTATAGTCTTCCGGATTATCAATAGTGCATGAAACACCAAAATACTAGTTTTAATTCGTCTTTCTCAAGAATGAACTTAAAATAAGTATGAAATGATTGACAAACCAAACCGGACCGCTCTGGTACTTTTGTACACTTTGCATAAAAACACATACACAAATTAAAGCCTAAACTTCTGAAAGGTATTGTTTTATGACAAATGTATACAAATATATAAATTATAGTTCTTAATGGTACTTCCGAGCGGTTGTCACATATAGCTTTCTGTGAACAATTTCTTTGATCGAGTTGTGTGTCGAGAATTCTGCATTTAAGCTGATATTGAGAAGGTATGGCATTCGCGGGTAAATGAATGCAAAGGAGAATATAATAATAAATCGCGTGCAGTAGAACATTTTCTTTTAAAGAAACGGGACATGGATGTGTTCTTGCATGTTGTTTCTATTTCACATTATCCATAATGCGACTGTATACAAGATGTCGATGCAATGTCCACGCTCACGACTTAGTAATATGTATGCATACATTCATACTAAACATTATGTGTGAGTATCCGCACACAAATATGCCATTAAGTATTTATATAAACATATTAGTTTTGATACGATTTACGTATTTGTATAAGAATATAGGACAAATGAAACTCAGAAACAATACCAGGACTTGATTTTTTCATGAATATCCGCTAGTTTTTTATTTAATGCATTTGACATATTGCGTTTACGATCCAAGACAATACTTTAACACGACATACAACATACAAATGATTCAATTTGGGGTCAACGCATTGAAATAGTCAATTGAAAACATTTTGGGGTTAAAGAGGTTATATGACGGGTCTAACCACACACTCTGCACACAATTAATCACTAACACCCGAGTTTCATTTAAATAGTCACCACTGCATTGTTATTTGTGTCGTGTTCTGAGAAAACTGGGCAAAAAGCTTGTGCGTAAAGTATCATCCCAGATTAACCTGTGCAGTCCGCACAGGCTAATCCGGGACGACACGTTCCGACTTAACTGGATTTTCGCTAACAAGAGACATTTAAACAAAAAATTCCATAAAAGCGGAAAAAATATTGTCGTCCCTGATTAGACTGTGCGGACTGCACAGGCTAATCTGGGATGACAATTTACGCACAAGCATTTTGCAAAGTTTTCTCAGAACACGACACATTTAACTCTATTAGCTACAAACGACACTCTTAAGTCGATTGTATTGCAGTTTGATAAGACTCACTGGTTTTATGTGCACCATAGCAGACATAATTCAAACTGTCTGAGGTAGGACGAAATGAAACAAATGGTAACCACAACTTATTTCCTTCTTTTTTTTATCATATTTTATAAAGTAACAACATAAAGTACCAACCCCGGATCATCGCAATACATCACGGGAAGAAACCGTAATTTCAAAACCGTTCGGATGTTTATTGTCACAAGTTCAGAATATGGGATTGTTCTTAGTGTTAACATGGATGTACATTTTCCGTTATCGTTTCCGTTGGATATTTAATAACCAGAGTAAAGTTAACATAAATTTAATGAACAACTTTGAATTTATCCCGATATTGATATTATGATAGTATATTAACATAAATATATTTAAAGTATTCGTTAGGGGCTCTTGTCCAACAGAGTCTATTAGAAATTATTATACTTTAAAAATTGACCAATAACGTTTTAATGTTTTTTGTTCCTCACAAAACGATATTATATTCCTTTAATGATTTTTGCAGATTTTAATACGCGAAGAAAACTCTTAAAACATATTCCAAAATTACAAAGCTATTTTTGCCTTCAGTAAACAAAGGGGAGAGGGCAAGTCCCATGGGAACACATATCATCCCATTGGGAAATAAAACAATCACATGGGAGGGCAAACTTAAGAACAAACACAAATATTAAAAGAAATTGGAATTTTATGTAAACAGCATCAGTACATGATTACAAAGACGCATTTCATCGCATACTCAATCTAAAATAAGCATATTAAGAAGGAAAACGGTATTGAACTTTTCAAAAAGTTTGGTTTTGCAAAGTGTTCATGGTGGCCGATAGTCTTATCCGAACAGGGTTCGGCTGGCGAATCACGGTCGACCGTCGAGTAATCTGCCATTGCCATCTTCAACAAGGAAAAACATGTTAATAGTCATTAAAAAAGAGAGATTAGTAACGAAACAGTATCATGAATATAATGATCATATGAATTACGATGGATATATTTCAAAACTACATCTGGAAGGATTTAAGGGATTACAATTGTATGATATTGTATATGAGATGGTGGGGAACCCAGCGTATATATCAGAGCAACAGCCACTATTATATGTTAAAGGTAAGTAGATGATTTAGTGACAATAAATAAATGAACACATAGGCACTATAAATGTAATGCCAGGTTATTTACAAAATGCAAATACTACATTGTATTGTTATAAATTCATCATAATTATTGTTTTAATCATACATTATATTTCGGACACGAATGAACATTTTGCTATTAAATTCAATTTTCTACATATGCCTCCTATGAACGAATTCGAATATATATGTCGTTACTATTAAGTTAACGGACATTCTTACTTACTAGCTTTATTGTTGTATCCACACATGTGACTGTTACAGTCGTCTTTGTCATTACAGCATCTGCAATTACACGTTAAAAACATTATTTATATGACTAATGAACACGAACATATGCTTATTAACAATACGATATTAATATATATGTTTATAAATGTGTTATTTGTGTTATTAAAGATTTATCTTTTATTAAAATGTTTTATTTGTTTATATGTTTTTAAAACTTAAATTCAACGTTATGTTTAATAAAAAATAAGACACTTATGTGTGTTTAAAAACATAATAATTCAATTGAATAGACTGTGCTTTAATTACGAAATACTTATTACATAGTCCCATTTCATTCTTTGGTGGTAAGTTCTGTCCATGAGCACATAGTACCAAAAAGAAAAAGGCCGTGTTTATTGTTTACAACTGATACATGTAATGTAACGCATTTTGATCTCTCAATAGTAACATGCGTGACAAATATCATTACCCGCGATGTTAAGAGCATTCACTTACTGCGAACACACGGAAACACCGTTTCGCTTCGTTTTCGCACCGAAACAGTACTGAAAGGCAGAGTATGAAAACGTGAACAAACATGAAAATACAGTCTGTTTTTAGTTCATGTAGAAATATATGCATACGCTAAGTATTGGTCGTCTTGAACAATATTTTCGAAAAATGGATACTGAAATTGTTGAAGATTGTGTGACTTAGGCAAATATGATAGCAGATAGTGTACATATTTTTATGCATTAAATCTAGTGTATGATCTACATACGTCGTTGTTACAACATCCGCCGCTGTAGATAATATGAAAGTCGTCAGTTATCTGTTGCTCCATAAAGCAGCTCTGAAATAAAATAGTTTGAACAAGAATAACTTACCAGGGTTGAATGTAAACTAATTCGTGTAATTACACGTTTATACCACACTTAACGTTAACCGGATCGCGAGGCATCTATACAGAACAAGATCAATACACGTTAAGAACAGCAAATTTGTTTTCCGATACACGATTTATACTTTAGATATGTATTTATTTCGAAGATATTTTGAGGGCAATTAAACTATGGCAACATTTTCAGCAGAGAATAAATGCTTAACATCCGCTAGTTGTGAATGAAAGGCATTTCGTTATTTTGAACTTTTGTTTTTTACTACCACTGTGTACGAGGTTCACATATGTGTGACATAAGTCCATGGTGATGTGTATTGCAATGTTAATTTGAGTTGCATCACATGGTTTTTCAATATATGAACACAAGTTGATAATAATTAAACGTTGTTCTTACCTATGCATTTGTAAAAAACTGTATTAGTTTCATTTCTTAAACATAACAGGAACATGCATGCATCGGACCACTAAAGATAAATAAAGATTGAACATTGGGTCCTCGCGTTGTAACTGTCAATTAAAAGCATTTTTTACTTAAACCGGTTAATTAGCCAACATAAATCATAAATCTTATTAACTGCAAATAATCATTAACCTTCAATAATAACAATGCAAACCAAACAGCATTACAATAGAATATCAATTGAATTAACTTAAAAGATAAATAGTCAGTACTTAAACATAATAGAAGACTGCCAATTTGGCAACTTTTTCTTGAAAAGACAAACCAGTTTATACACAACAACAACGCCAACAACAATTATTAGCATATAAGCAAGATATATTGCCTTTTGCCACACGATATAAGTAAGAAGTGTGGAAAGATACATTATTGTAACCATAGACGTTACAAAAAAAAACATAAATACCTATTCAAAAATGAATCGAGCAAATTATTGCTTAATTAGTCTATTCCGTATTTCATTTGAATTTAAAATATAATTTTCGAGGTTTAACTTTTTTTGTTTTTAAGGGTTGAATTAAGTTATCGAACCAATTTAATGTTTGCCCCTTTGAAACATTATTTCCTTATTTCGCTAGAAGTGCAAAATCAAGTACAAAAATAATATTTGGTTTAAATAACATTAAGAAATTAAAATTTGAATTGTCTTTCTTTGCGTGGAAAGTTATTATTTCGTCCTCTTTATATTTCCAATATATTAGATGATAAACGGACTCGAATATGTATCATTCAATTGTTTTTCAATGTAAATGAAGTCAATATATAGTTCTCTATTAAGCGTGTTTTACTGAGAGAAGACTTAGTCAATAATTGATTTCCCGGTTACATTTTTGAATACAATTATTCAACAAACGCTGCATTATAATGCATATAATAAATGTCTGCTCGATCTGTGTGTTATGTAAATATTGCTTTATCTGTAAATACATTGTTTAATTCGAGCTTATCGAGCATTTTTTAAACTGCTTTTTTATTTTCCAATTATATGATTGGAGTATTTGTATTTTCATAGGGGTTCCAAGAAATATCGGCATGTATATTATGTATGTCATCGTTATATAAATTATTGACTGAGCGTACATATATTTTATATAGATACTGCATGGTTGTCTATTGTTTTTCTTTTAACATGCGTTTAAGTTTATTTCCAAAAATTACCGTGTTGTTTATTAGCCATAGTTGTTAACTGTGTCCCCTTTTGCTCTTGAATTTTATATGACATTCAGCCTTTTGATGAATGCCAATTTATTTTACATGTTCATATAATTATAAGGGTAATCACATCTTTTAAAAAGACTCAAGAATCCAGCATATCTGCAATATTTAGAGTCAGTAGCAGATCAGTGTGTAGATATACTCACTTAATATCAGTTTTATGTCGTCACCATCTCGTAATTCCAGATATGCAGTACCTTTGTTATATATTGTCGAATAACTGAGACAGTATATATCATAAATATATGCCAGTTGTTATTTTGTATAAAACATTTCTCTTCAACTCCCGAAAACAAACATACAATAAAAGTACCTGAGATCTGTTATCACACATGATGTGATCAACACAGTCGTTTAGAAAGTTGACATTGTTACAAGACCGACATTGGAGTTGGTAACTGGATGGAATCTGGCTTGCAACACCTTGACAACAAGAGATATGTATCAGGTTTATAAAGGCTTTCTTTAAATAACGAACATAAAATAACCCAGCATCCGCAATTATCTGGTAGAGTGTTTAAACAAAACATAACAAAACAAAACGCACAATGTTATTCCTTTCATTTACAAAACATCATGACGTATATAACATAATATGTGTTATGATTAAACATTCGAAATTATGTACATATAGTGTATTCTTTGTAAACGAGCACTTCTTTTGTTTTACCACTTAATGGAGAGCTATACTTGTTTATTACTTTCGCGATGCTGCCCAATGTAGCCGAATGGACATTGATACGATTACAATATTGCATGCTGCACTGCTAATACTGCATTTTTATTTGCAATTACGAATACATTATAAGATGTTTCTATTTATTGCTTCCTTAAATGTTATCTTTCGTTCTTAGAATTAAGGAAAATCTCTTCAAAATATTTATTTTCATTATAATAAAAGTTGTCATGGCGAACATTTTTTCGGGCGCAGGAAAATAGGTAGTAACAGCAAAATCGACACCTTGACATTTTTAAGATACTGCTATACGCTTCCGGACTTTTGATAATTTTTTTTCTAATTCTCGTTAAGTGCACGCTCTTTGTACGCGTTAGTTCTGGAAGTGTGTATTTGATGGTTGTCGCGAACCTTGTTCGACAAGTGTCGGTTCAATCCCATACAAATCTTTTTGAAAAAGGTCGCCGTGGCGTGGTGTATATGGTTTCCGCCTAGCCACCGAGATGTCATTGGTTCAATCCCAACGGTGGGAGCGTTCTTTAGATCTCCTCTAAAAGACACCAAGTACTGGTTCTACCAAGGAAACGGACCAGATAATGTTTCAATAAACCTTAGGTTTACGATGCAATCAACCTAAAATAGATAAAAGAGGTTAAAACAACGTATTTTTGAAGTAATCCATTCTCTTTATGTTTGGTCGCAAGAGGTTAATGTTGTTTTGCCGTTGGTTGCTAGTTGTTTATCAATAATTACGCGACATTGACCTCATACCAACAGTGATTGCAACTCACCTTCACAATGTTGTCCAGTGTAACCAACTGGACACTGACACGTTGCATTACCGTGGTCGTAGTGGCAAGTCCCGTTATGTTGACACTGAATGTGCTTCTCACATGGGTCGACAACTAGTGTGATGTATAGAATATTGCATGTTGCACGGATAATGCGGCACATTATTTGCATAGTTAAGAATATCTTGTAAAATGTATTGATTTATTTTGTTCTTACTAGTGCGATCATTCTATGGCAAATTAATGTGTTAATATTTTCCAGCTGAAATTTTATACACATTGTTATGTTATGTTATATACATTGTGTTGCTTTTGCATAGTTGACATTGCCTTAACTTTACGATTTACCTTAGTGAAAGTCTGTACTTCAAAAAATACCTTCACACTGTTGTCCCATGTAGCCAACTGGACACTGACATGTTGCATTGCCGTGGTTGTATTGGCAAGTCCCGCCATGTTGACACTGAATGTGCTTCTCACAGGGATCGAAAGCTAATTTGATGTATGGAATATTGCATGTGACACGGCTAATACGGTATTTTTTTACATAAATAAGAATATCCTGAAAAATGTATTTATTTATTTGGGGATTTTTAATATATGTTTGCAACAATTTTATTTTAATACTAATACAAAGTTGACATGGCGACATTTGTGCGGGCGCGGAAAATAAGTATTTTTTTCAGCATCGACCCATATAAAATGTACTTAAGCTATCACAATACGCTTGCGCTCTTTGTATTAGAGCACTAAAGTGTTTCCAAGTTCTTGTTAAAGTCTACGCGTTTTCGTGCGCATGAGGTAAAACCAGTTTGGAAGCGTGTATTTGATGATTGTGGTCGAAGGGTAAACAGTTGTAAACCTCGTGTGACAGATCGCAAACAAGTGTCGAAGCTATTGCATACCAATCTTTTGAAGAATTTTATTTTTATGCTCCCCATATATATATATGGGGGAGCATATAGTCGCCGCTTCGTCTGTCCGTTCGTGGGTTTTTTGTCCGGGCTATTTCTCAGCAACTAATTACCGGAATTTAATGAAACTGTATGGGAAGCTTCACTACCAAGAGGAGATGTGCATATTATCAGCGGGTTCTGGTCGAATGATTTTTCACAGAGTTATGGCCCTTTGAAATTTTCCATTGTACATATAGTGCAATTCTTGTCCGAGCTAATTCTCAGCAACTTATTGCACTATCAAATATCAATATATATTTTGCAATATTGAAGAAAGCAACTTTCTATTTGGCATGCATGTGCATCTCATAAAGCTGCACAGTTTGAGTGGTGAAAGGTCAAGGTCAAGGTCATCCTTCAAGGTCAAAGGTCAAACAACTTTTTTTATTATTATTTTTGTTTCATGTGTATCTCATCGACCTGCATATTTGGAGTGGTGATAAGGTCAAGGTCAATGATGACCTTCAAGGTCAAATGTCAAAAAACTAAATTCAAGCACATTGGCCATAAGTTTGCAATATTAAAGAAAGCAACTTGATATTTGGCATACATGTGTATCTCATGGAGCTTGGCATTCATGTGTATCTTATGGAGCTGCACATTTTGAGTGGTGAATGGTAAAGGTCAAGGTCATCCTTCAAGGTTAAAGGTAAAAAATAAATGTTGGTTTTTAATGTTTATCTCATCGACCTGCACATTTGAAGTGGTGAAATGTGAGAATTATATATGTTTGCTTGTGTGGAATTAACATTGTTTCCCGTAGAGTTTACTTTACGCTGGTCGGTAGTCCCTGCACATTTGGAGTGGTGAAAAAGTCAAGGTCAATGATGACCTTCAAGGTCAAAGGTAAAAAAAAACATAATCCAAGCACCAACAGCTGAGCGTTGGCACCCGCTATGCGGTGCTCTTGTTCACAGAGTTATGGCCCTTTGAAAGTTTCTATAAACTGTACATATAGTGCAATTCTTGTCCTGGCTATTTCTCCCCAACTACTGACTGGAATTCAATGAAGCTTTATGGGAAGCTTTACTACCTTGAGAAGATGCGCATGTTATTAGTGGGTTCTGGTTAGATGATTTATTTAGAGAGTTTTGGCCCTTTGACATTTTTAAGTTGCTAAACCATCCATCGTATTATTTTGTCCAAAGTTATGACCCTCAAGACGTTTCCTTTTATCTGAATGTATAGTGCAATATTGTGACAAAAAAATAATAGGGGAGCATCACCCGCCTCCGACGGTTTCTTGTTATGTTTGGTTGCCCGCGATTGACGTTGTTAAACGCAGAATATACTTGACTCTGTTTGGTATTTTTACAATCACTACGTGACAATGACTTCATACAAATAGTCATTGCAACTCACCTTCACAATGTTGTCCAGTGTAACCAACTGGGCACTGACAATTTGCATTACCGTGATCGTAGTGGCAAGTCCCGTTATGTTGACACTGAATGTGTTTCTCACAGGGGTCGACAACTAGTGTGATGTATAGAATATTGCATGTTGCACGGATAATGCGGCACATTATTTGAATAATTATTTGCATTATTAAGAATATCTTGTAAAATGTATTGATTTATTTATTTCTTACTAGTGTGAAATTTCTATTGCAAATTAATGTGTTAATATTTCCCAGCTGAAATGTTATAAACATTGTTATGTTATGTAATAAAAATTGTGTTGCTTTTATATAATTGACATTGCCTTTCCTTTACGATTCACTTTAGTGAAGAGCTGTTCTTCAAAAAATACCTTCACATTGTTGTCCCATGTAGCCAACTGGGCACTGACATGTTGCATTGCTGTGGTTGTGCTGGCAAGTCCCGCCATGTTGACACTGAATGTGCTTCTCACATGGATCGACAGCTAATTTGATGTATATAATATTGCATGTGGCACGGCTAATACGGTATTTTATTTACATAAATAAGGATATTCTGTAAAATGTATTGATTTATTTGTTGTTTTTTTTTAAATATATGTTTGCAACATTTTCATTTTATTCTAATAAAATGTTGACATGGCGACATGTGTGCGGGCGCGGAAAATAAGTAGTAGTTTCAGCATCGACACACATGAAATGTATTCCAGCTATCACAATACGCTTGCGCACTATATATTAGAGTATTTAAGTGTTTCCAAGTTCTTGTTATAGTGTACGCGATTTTGTGCACATGAGTAGTTCGAACCCTACTGGAAGCCTGTATTTGATGGAAATTGCCGGAGGGTGAACAGTGGCAAACCTCGTACGACAGATCCCAAACAAGTGTCGAAGCTAAAGCATACCAATCTTTTGAAGAATCTCATTTTATGTTTGGATGTATGCGATTAACGTTGTTTTACGAAGTATATACAAGACCCTGTTTGGTAATTTGACAATCACTACGTGACAATGGCTTAATACCAACAGTGATTGCAAC
The DNA here is from genome assembly GCA_007657795.1 of Dreissena rostriformis. NCBI lineage: Eukaryota > Metazoa > Mollusca > Bivalvia > Myida > Dreissenidae > Dreissena > Dreissena rostriformis. The sequence goes on from VMBQ01002686.1 coordinate 74,366, forward strand.
TCACCTTCACAATGTTGTCCAGTGTAACCAACTGGACACTGACAAGTTGCATTACCGTGTTCGTAGTGGCAAGTCCCGTTATGTTGACACTGAATGTGGTTCTCACAGGGGTCGACAACTAGTGTGATAAATATATAGCAAATTAATGTTTTAATATTTAATGTAGAGTTTTTCTTGCATAACAATGCTCTCGTTTTACTTGTTACATTACTGAAGACATTCTATATATCTCTTCACAATGCTTTAAAATGAAGCCAAGTGGAAACAGGTACGTTGCATTACCGTGGTCGTAACTGCATGTTCCGCCATGCTGACACTGAATGTGTTCCTCACAGGGGTCGACAACTTTTATGACGCATACAATTGTGCATGTTGCACGGCTTATGTGGTATTTTATTTGCATAAATAAGAGTATCGTGTAGAATGTATAGATTTATTTGTTTCTTAAAAAATATATTTGCAACATTCTTATTTTGATACTAATAACAAGTTGACATGGCGGCATTTCTTACTGGCACGGGAAAATAAGTATTAGTTGCAGAATCGACATTAATGAATATTCTCAAGGTACCAATATACGATTGCGCACTATTTGAAAGATCAGTAAAGATTGTTCAAATTCTCGTTGAGGTGCGCGCTTTTTGTACGCGTGAGTTCGAACCCTACTGCAGGCGTGTATTATATGATAGTTAACGGTGGGTATATAGTCGAAAACCTCGTGCGACTGACAGCCAAAAAGGGTCGATTCAATAGCTTGCAAGTCTTTAAAGAATCCCATTTTTTCTCTCTAGATTTACGTTGTTTTCAGCAGTATTTACTAGAGTCTAAGACGCGTGTCGGTAGTTGTTTGGCAATGATTACTTGGGATGGGCTCCATACCAACATATTATGCAACTTACCTTCACACTGCTGTCCTGTGAAGCCAACTGGACACTGACACGTTGCATTTCGGTGGTCGTAGTGGCAGGTCCCGCCATGCTGACAACGAATGTGCCTCTCACAGGGGTCGACAACTAGTGTGATAATTCTATAGCAAATTAATGTGTTCATGTTTTCCAGCTGAAATGTTATAAACATTGTGTTGTTTTTGTATACGAACATTGCCATTACTTTACAATTTACTTTAATGCAGATCTATACTTCATATATACCTTCACAATGATGTCCAATATAGCCAAGTGGGCACTGACACGTTGCATTGCCCTGGTCGTAGTGGCAAGTCCCGCCATGTTGACACTGAATGTGGTTCGCACAGGGGTCGACAACTAATATGATGTATAGAATTGTGCATGCTTATACGATATTGCATTTGCTTAAATAAAAGTATCTTGTAAAAGGTATTGATTTATATGCTTCTTTACATATTGGTTTGCAATATATTTATTTTGTTAATAATACAACAGTTAAGATAGCAACATTTTCTGCAGGATAAAATAAGAAGAAATTGCAGAAAAGACACACAGGAAATGTTTTAAATGTATCGATATACTCTCCCTTACTATTGACAAGACTAGTAAAGTGTTTTCAAACTCTCGTTTACGTGAACACTTTTTGTACGCGTGAAGTCAAACCCTACTGGAAGCGTGTATTTGATGGTTGTTGACGGTGATTAAAAACTCGCGATCCTCGCGATCCTCGCGATCCTCGCGATCCTCGCGAGACTGATCGCCAAAAACTGTCGATGCTGTAGCTTACAAGTCTTTCGAAGAATCCAATTATATATGTTTGCTTGTGCGCAATTAGCGTTGTTTCCCGTAGTGTTTTCTTTACGCTGGTCGGTAGTTTGGTAAGCAATACGTGACATCGACTAATTACCAACATTACTTGCAACTTACCTTCACACTGCTGTCCAGTGTAGCCAACTCGACACTGACATGTTGCATTGCCGCGGACGTAGTGGCAAGTCCCGTTATGTTGACAATGAATGTGATTCTGACATGGGTCGATAACTAGTTAAATGTATAGAACATTGTATGCCTTCATTATATTCACATATGTTTGTATATTGTACATGAACATTGCGTTAGTTTTACAAATTACATTTATAAAGAGCTATTCTTGAATCTTACTTTCACACTGCTGTCCAGTGTAGCCAACTCGACACTGACACGTTGCATGACCATGGGCTTAGTTGCAGGTCCCGCCATTTTGACACTGAATGTGTTTCTCACAGGGGTCGACGACTTGTGTTATGCATATACAATTAATTTTGCCCGGGTTATCAGGTATTATGTTTTCAACAATAAGAAAAGCATTCAATTAGCAAGAATGTAATGGTCATATTACATGTATGTGTCGATCTAAGAAAAGAATAAAACTACCGTCAAGCATTCCGAAAAAAAAATCCGTTGAGCATTGAAAATGCGTTTAAATACGTTTAGGAATCGGAATATCATCGCTTAACGTTCGTCAACACGCGTTAAAAATACGCAAGCTTTCTTTAGGAGATAAGGTAATTTGGCCATGTTTGCAAAATAATGAAGAAAGTTATGATAATCGTGTCAACGAAAATCAATGGTCACAATTTGGCATAACTTTGACCCTATCTGTAGCGTCCTGAAGGAAGCAGGAACACTATTGCAGAACGCTTTGGATGACTTCGGCAGCATGCGTTGTCAGCGCAACATAAAGCTCAATTTCGGGGATATGCTTTTAAAATCGGAAAGGAACATAACAATCAGTTACAACATCACAACGCATTCTCACATATAACGATAAACGTTCTTCACACTTACTCATCAATCGTAACAAAATAGTTCCCCTTCGTTTACTTTTAATCATTTTTTAAACATCTCCACCCATGTGTTGTTTCAAAAGACCCCCTATTTGACAAATGTATTCATATTACCACACTGCATTTCATAGATTGCCATATGAGCGAAGGGACCAGAAAAGCACAACTTTAAGCATTCTCACTACTAAACTGTTGACAACTTTAGTTTAAGTGAACGTTTTGTGTACGTGTTAGTTCGAACCTGACTTGAAGCGTGCCTTGATGGCTGTTGTCGATGGGTTTAAAACAGCAAACTTCGTGAGAAAGATCGCCAACAAGTTCCAGTGCAATCGAATATCATCCTCCGAGAAAACTCGCAGTATCTGTATTTGTGATTGGCCGAGATTGACGTTGCTTTCAGCAATATTTAGTTGACGCTGGTCGAAATTTGTTTGCCGATCACTGTGTGAACTATGCATAACTTGCAACTTACCTTCACACTGCTGTCCAGTGAAGCCTACTGGACACTGGCACGTTGCATGACCGTGGTCGTAGAGGCAAGTCCCGCCATGTTGACATTGAATGTGCATCTCACAGGGGTCGTTAACTAGTGCAATGTACAGAGCAGTGTGTGCCTTATGGTTATATAGATAAAATTATATTCACATATTTTTGCAAGCTATATACATTTAATAATCGTTTTAGAAAGGCTGTGTAAAAATATGCATTTTCATGATAATACAAAGTTGACATTGTGGTATTTTTTGAGAGGGCATGAAAGTAAGTAGGAGTAGTAAAATCGCTACGAATGTTCTACGGTACTGATATTCACATGACAGTATTAAAAACGGTCGTAGAGTTTTCTTAGGTTTTTAACGATATGCAAATGTTTTGTACGTGTACGTTTAAAACCTAATAGAAGTGTAGGTTTGATCATTGTTTAAGCAAAAAACAATGCTTTTTTTACAGAAGTATTTAGTTGATGCTGGTTGGTAGTTTTTTGTCTATCAATGTGTGACATAGGCTTAGTGCCAATATAACTTGCAAGTTACCTTCACACTGCGGTCCCGTGAAGCCAACTGGACACTGACACGTTGCTTGACCGTTGACGTATCGACAGGGTCCGCCATGTCGACATTGAATGTGGTTCTCACAGGGGTCGACCACTAGTATAAATGCATAGAACATTGGATTCTTCATGATTAAACATGTAAAATAATATTCAAATATTCGTATATGTTGAAGATGAACATTCGGTTTGTTTTACAAATTTTGTGTATGAAAGGATTAACTTGAATCCTACCTTCACACTGAGGTCCAGTGAAGCCAAATGGACACTGACACGTTGCATGACCGTTGACGTATCGGCAGGATCCGCCATGTTAACACTGAATGTGGTTCTCACAGGGGTCGACCACTAGAATGTATGCATAGATAATTGGATGTTTTATGATTTAGCAGTTAAAACTATATGCACATAGTCTTTGTCTTACAATTTGAATCGATGGACTATTTTATTAATATCTTGTCGTCACAATAATGTCCTGTGTAGCAAATATGACACTGATGATTTTTTTTTGCAGTGGCAAGCCCGCCATGTCAACACTGTTTGTGTTTCTTACAGAGGTCGTCAATTAGGATGATGTATAGAATAGTGGCTGTGTTATAAAATTCAATTTCAAATACTATGGACTAAATGTATTTTCATATATGTAAATTGTTTTGCTATGTCACTTAAATAACTGAAGAACTAAACTAGCATATATAAGACTGGTTGACACATATTCAATAAAGGTGACATAGTCCAAACTTAATTTACATTTACGCAGTATATAGTTCGTATATTTTCGGAATAAAAAGTATATGAATAGTTGTTATGCGTAAAGAAAATCAATTGCTCAATTGCTAAAACTCAGATTTAAATAAAACAATGGCAGTTTCTGGGTTTATTAATTTGATCATCAAAAACTTATTATTTTTGATTTAAAACACTTAAGCATAAGTCGCTAAACTGCCGCTTTATTCACATTCATTTGGATAGGGTAGCGATATTATGGTAAAGCCCGTTCGCGATGTATTGCAATACATAAAATCCGTATTGCAAAACGTCGTATACTATAAAAAATATCTGCACACATGATAGTATACATCTGGAAAATATAGTAGATTTTTACCAATTTAAATGCACAAAACGATTAAGATTTACTAGTGTATCCATGAAAACTGATTATTAAGATGATTAGATGTCAAATAGTATTATTGACAAAATAGTGCAAATTTGATGTTTTTTTCCACTGAAGTCGCATTCTAACTCGTTGCATGGATAAATATCTCTGAACTGTAGCTTATAGATGGACTAGAATATGGCATAATATCAATTCACGTAGCTCCAATTTACTTTGGACATTTAACATATCTATTCAAATTAAAGCACTAAAATGATTCTTATTTTGAGAACTTCATGTATATCTACTAACACAATCTACACAAAGATAAATGACTTGTTCATATTACATTTAAAGATAATTTAGGAAACGTTAACACAGCTTTTTAAATTTCACTTTTAGTTTCTCGTCTTATATATTTGTACGTAAATAACTAATTGTTTGTTTCATTTCTCGGAAACTACACAAAAGCCAAGTTTGAGCAAACACGATTCTTGCCATGTTGATTTTACAGCTCTGCACCTGATAATTGGTGTCTTATCTTAATTAGTGCATTGCACACGTGCAAAAAAACGTACACATTCGAGCCTTACAGATATTACATATTCTTATGCAAAACGTTAACCAATTAATGTGCAGATTATTACGTTAGTAGACAATATTTAATGCATAATGAACTTACTCCAAATATATGCTCCTCAACATAACACATGATTGTCTATTATCGAGCATTAGATTCGAGTCAAGCAACATTTTTGAGCATCAACACCCAACGTTTTTGGACTAATTAAAGTATTTGGCATTTTTTACAAAGTTGTTATTAATATTGCGTAACCGCACAACCGTACCCGTTACACGATGTACCGTTAGATTGTACCGTTATATACCGACAAACCGGTATATCGTTGGTATTAGGCCAACAAAGCTTGAAAATTGGATTCACTGAATTATTAAAATATTTAATAGAATTAACGTCCGGAACGGGGGTATTCCAACTAAACACGCGTATACCGCCAGACCCGATGTGCGCACACTGCTCTTATTCTAGAATCTACGATGATTTTATATAACATTTCCTTAAAATCGAGAAAAAGTGAAATATTGTTTTGAAGTGTTGTGTTACCACAACAGTAGTGCAGTCGACAGATTAACGTTGCAATTTATGTGGAAATTTAATGAAGAGGACCAATACAACTTGGATTATTTCAGATGAAGTAAGATTTGGAAATGCAATTATACCTGTTTTTCCTCATTTTGGTTGTGCGTGTATTTATTTTCAAGTGTATTAATGTGAGTGAAACAAAATGCTCGCATGCATGTGAGGTCAACACGAGACCCTCGTTCTTAATGTAAACAAAATGATCTATACCAGGAGACGCTCGATATGAGGGAACTGTTCGATAATATTGACATTTTATTTTGGTAAACGTACATTGTTCATTCAATGTCATTAGTATTAAATGGAGAGCCTTACATGCAACTCACATTCACACTGCTGCCCTTTGTGGCCAACTGGACACTGACACGTTGCATGGCCGTGGTCATAGTGGCAAGTCCCGCCATGATGACATTGAATTTGGTTTTCACATGGGTCGTCAACTAGTGTGATGTTCAGAACATTAGATGAGTTAAAATTGAAAAGATCAAGTTCTATTGAAATTTTTATTTTGGTAAAGATAAATTGTTCTGGTTATGTTATCAATACTAATTAAGAACCATACTTGCAACTCACTCTCACAATGCTGTCCCTTGTGGCCATCAGGACATTGACACTTTGCATCACCGTGGTCATAGTGGCAACTACCGCCATGCTGACACTGAATGTGGTTCTCACAGGGGTCGACAGCTATTGCATTTGATAAAATATTGCATGTGTTATGATTGAACAGTTAAAATAACAGGACAATACTTATATTATGGTATTTACACATTGTTCGTTTTATGTCATTTACGTTTATGAAGAGATATACTTCCAACTCACTGTCACGAACATCGTCTTTGTAGCCATCAGGACACCGACACTTTGCATTACCTAGATCGTAGTGGCAAGTGCCGCCATGATGACAATGAATGTAGTTCTCACAGGGGTCGACAGCTAGTGTCATGTATAGAACATTGCGTGTTTTATGATTGAAAAGTCAAAATAATATGACAATTCTACTAGTTTGGTATTTGTGCATTGCTCTTTTTTATGTCATTTACGTAAATGAAGAGCTATCATTCGAGCTCACTTTCACAAACATCTCCTTTGTAGCCATCAGGACACCGGTGATATTGAATGTGGTTCTCACAGAGGTCGACAGCTAGTGTCATGTATAGAACCGTGCATGTTTTATGATTGAAAAGTAAAAATAATATGACAATTCTACTGTTTTAGTATTTGTGCATTGCTCTTTTTATGTCATTTAAGTAAATGAAGAGCTATCATTCGAACTCACTTTCACAAACATCTCCTTTGTAGCCATCAGGACACCGACATTTTGCATGGCCTTGGTCGTAGTGGCAAGCGCCGCCATGATGACACTGAATGTGGTTCTCACAGGGGTCGTCAGCTAATGTCATGTATAGAACATTGCATGTGTTATGATTGAAAAGTAAAATTAATAGGACAATAATTATAGTTTGGTATTTGCACATTTTTCTTTTAATGCCATTTACGTTATTGAAGAGCTATACTCCGAACGCACTTTCACAAAGATCTCCTTTGTAGCCATCAGGACATCGACACTTTGCATGACCTTGTTCGTAGTGGCAAGTGCCGCCATGATGACACTGAATGTGGTTCTCACAGGGGTCGACAGTTAGTGTCATTTAAAGAACATTGCATGTGTTATGATTAAAAATAACAAATTAATAGGACAATAATTTTATTTCGGTATTTGTACATTACTATTGTTATGTCATATACTTAAATGAAGTGCTATACTTCGAACTCACATTCACACAGATCTCCTTTGTAGCCATCAGGACACCGACACTTTGCATGACCTTGGTCGTAGTGGCAAGTGCCGCCATGATGACACTGAATGTGGTTCTCACAGGGGTCGACAGCTAGTGTCATGTATAGAACATTGCATGTGTCATGATTGAGAAGTCAAAATAATATGACAATCTACTATTTTGGTATTTGTACATTGCTCTAATTATGTCATATACTTTAATGGAGTGCTATACTTCGAACTCACTTTCACAAAGATCTCCTTTGTAGCCATCAGGACACCGACACTTTGCATGACCTTGGTCGTAGTGGCAAGTGCCGCCATGATGACACTGAATGTGGTTCTCACAGGGATCAACAGCTAGTGTCATGAATAGAAAAGTGCATGTGTTATGCTTGAAAACTTAAATTTAAAGGACAATACTACTATTTAAATACATGTACATTGTTCTTTTTATGTCATTTTCTTTAATGATGTGCTATTCTTCGAACTCACTGTCACAAACATCTCCTTTGTAGCCATCAGGACACCGACACTTTGCATGACCTTGGTCGTAGTGGCAAGTGCCGCCATGATGACACTGAATGTGGTTCTCACAGGGGTCGACAGCTAGTGTCATGTATAGAACATTGCATGTGTCATGATTGAGAAGTCAACATAATATGACAATCTTCTATTTTGGAATTTGTACATTGCTCTGTTTATGTCATATACTTTAATGGAGTGCTATACTTCGAACTCACTTTCACAAAGATCTCCTTTGTAGCCATCAGGACACCGACACTTTGCATGCCCTTGGTCGTAGTGGCAAGTGCCGCCATGATGACACTGAATGTGGTTCTCACAGGGATCAACAGCTAGTGTCATGTATAGAAAACTGCATGTGTTATGCTTTGAAACTTACATTAAAAGGACAATAATACTATTTAAATACATGTAAATTGTTCTTTTTATGTCATATACTTTAATGATGTGCTATAATTCGAACTCACTGTCACAAACATCTCCCTTGTAGCCATCAGGACACCGACACTTTGCATGACCTTGGTCGTAGTGGCAAGTGCCGCCATGATGACACTCAATGTGGTTCTCGCATGGGTCGATATCTATTGCATTTAAAAGAACATTGCTTTGTAATGATTAAAAAGTCAAATTAATATGACAATACTACTATTGTGGTATTTGCATTGCTCTTTTTATGTGATGTATGTAAATGAAGAGCTATAATTCGAACTCACTTTGACACACATCTCCTTTGTAGCCAACTGGACACTGACACGAGGCAACGATAATTTGGTGGACGAGGTTTTCGTGGCATGTCCCGCCGTGCTTACAAGGAGCATTTTTGCATCTCGGAATACTAGACTCTTGTACAATCAAAACACCATATTTTAAACAGAGTAACCTGCTACTTACTTAAAAACAATAACAATGTGAATGAAAGCCTCAAAACGCCGGCCCTTTAGTGGAAGTTAAGGTTCTGTAGTAAAATTGTCATTTGACATACATATCCCCAGCCATACCTGATGTACGTTTTTTAATATTTGATTGTATGAGCATACATGTTTTTTTTATATGTATCAAATATTCATTCAAATTAACAGCTTCCTAGAATATAAACTTGTATCAGAAATATTCATAGTGATTAAACTGCTGTATTAAAAATTAACCATGAATCTCCTGGTTATATTTAAATGGTTGAATATATATTTCTGTATAGATACATTTGCTTTCAAGTGTATACATTGTATCGTCAAACCTCAGCAACACCGAGCATAGAAATACCAACTTACCGACGACCACAAATGAAATACCTGAAAACAATGCAATAAAGTTAACGTCTTTTGAATAAAATATAAGTTCCGTGATTTAAATCTAAACAATGTGTATATGATTCAAGGGTATTAGGACATAAGGACAATCATTACATTTCTTTTTAAATCTAGCAATGCTCTTTACTTAAAAAGATATGTTTCAATGGCAATAGACAACGCAATAGACAACGCTACAGTCACAGCGCTTTTGATTGACGCCAATCGACCAAGCGACTGTTTCAATGATTGAGTCTGCTTCTAATCAACCAAGCAACAGTAACGTTGATTGAGCCTTATGCTAATAAACAACGCGACAGTGACAGCGATGGAGTGTGATGCTTATCGACAAAAGGACAAAGAGACGGTGACAGAGATTGAGTTTGATGCTTATAGACCAAGCGACAGTGACAGTGATTTTATTTGATGTTTGTAGACCAAGTGACAGTGACAGTGATTGTGTTTGATGCATAAAGACAAAGAGACGGAGGCATCGATTGTATTTGATGCTTATAGACAAAGAGATGGTGACAGCGATTGCGTTTGATGCGTATTGACAAAGAGATGGTGACAGAGATTGTGTTTGATGTCTATGGACAAAGAGACGGTGACAGCGATTGGGTTTGATGCATATAGACAAAGAGAGGGTTCCAGCGATTGCGTTTGATGCTTATAGACAAAGAGACGGTGACAGTGATTGTGTTTGATGCTTATAGACAAAGAGACGGTGACAGCGATTGAGTTTGATGCTTATAGACCAAGTGACATTGACAGCGATTAAATTTGTTGCTAATATACAAATAAACGATGCCAGCGATTTAATTTGATGCTTATAGACAAAGACACGGTGACAGTGACTGTGTTTGATGCTTAAAGACAAAGAGACGGTGACAGTGATTGAGTATAATGCCTATAGACAAAGGCACGGTGACAGTGATTATATTTGATGCTTATGGACAAAGAGACGGTTTGTTTGATGGTAATTAGCCAAGTGACAGTGACAGTGATTGTGTTAAATATTTAAAGACCAAGCGACAGTAACATTGCTTTTATTTGATGCTGATTGACCAAGCAACTGTCACATATTTGATGTACGATTTGTATAGACCAATCGAAAGTGGCAGCGATCATCTTTGATAATAACATGCCAAGAGGCAGTAACAGTGATTGTGCTTGAATAGACTAAGCGTCAATGACAGAGATAGTTTATGTTTGGTGATAAACGACCAGGCGATAGTGAGTACAATTTTATTTTATGATAATATACCACGAGACAGTTACAATGAGAGTGTTTCATGCTTACATACCAAGCAACAGTGTGTGAGTGAAGATTTGTTATGCTTATATACCACCGACAGTGACGTCGGTGATGTTTGCGACATATACAGCGATTAATGTAAACAGACCAAGCGAACAATGTATAGTGATTGTGTTTGATGCTTAAAGACAAAGAGACGGTGGCAGCGATTGTATTTGATGCTTATAGACAAAGAGATGGTGACAGCGATTGCGTTTGATGCGTATTGACAAAGAGACGGTGACAGAGATTCTGTTTGATGTTTATAGACCAAGTGACAGTGACAGTGATTGTGTCTGATGCTTAAAGACAAAGAGACGGTGGCAGCGATTGTATTTGATGCTTATATACAAAGAGATGGTGACAGCTATTGCGTTTGATGCGTATAGACAAAGAGACGGTGACAGTGATTGTGTTTGATGCTTAAAGACCAAGAGACGGTGGCAGCGATTGTATTTGATGCATATAGACAATGCTTATTGCATAGTGATTGTGTTATGTGCCAATAGATAAGGCAACTGTGACTCACAGAAATTGTGTTCAATACTAAAAGACCATTCGAAACTGACTTCGATGTTGTTTAATGCTAAAAGACTCCCGACAATACATGCGATTTAGTTTGATGCTAATAAACCAGGCCACAGTGAAATGTATTGTGTTTAATGCTAATAGATCCAGTGACAATTACAGTGATTGTGATTGATGCGTGCAGACAATGCAACATGGGCAGTGATGGTGTTTAATTTTTATTAACGAGTTCAGTCATGTCGTTAGTTAGCGAGTATTGTGAAGTAAATAAAAAATAAATTGATAAGTAGATTCAAATTTTTATATAAATAACAGCGTGTATCAGATCTGATTTACAAAATTTACTCGATTAATCAATGAGATAAATCGTGAAAAAAAAAATCCTCAACACGCACATATTATAATTTTTTAAATAAACTTCTTTTTCTGAAATTGTCTGATACGTTTGATATACAAATAACACAATATGGTCAACTTACAGAGTAAAATCACAACGGCGCTCTCGAATCCCATCGTCCTGGTGAACACTCAATCACCTTTTATGAGCCGCCTTTATATTTGTTTCAATGGACATAGGTTGGCTTCTTATCTCTCGTTCATATAATTGATAAAAATTCAGGTTTACTGCGTTGTTTATTATATGCCAAATCACAACGAAACAGAATCGTAGGCATGACATAAATATACATATGGGTTTAAGGTTCATCTTTACTTTCCGGCGCACGCTTATGGCTTGAAATATTAAATTGGTGACTTTTCTGCACATAATATAATAGTTATGTAGTTTTATTGTCCACAAGACGAAATGGGCATAGCTACAGCTTTGTATTTACGCCTCTGGAGGCTACGGTTTTGGATATATCGTGATGAAACTTGATCAGAAAGATTATTTTTACAAAATCTTGAATTTGGGTCAATACAATCAAAAAGTGCGTATCCAAGTCGAGTCTCAGAAAATACTTGTTACCACTCTACAGATAACAATTATAAATTGATCTTGCTTAAACATTCCTTTAGAAAATTTGTCTTCAATTCAATTGTTTGTTCATTTTACATAAAACATCTTACGCTTTATTTTCAAAATGAGCAGTAGTGCGTGACATAATTTACGTGTCACATACAAACTGGTAAACTGGCGGCCATCTTGGATTTATATTTTTTTGTAAAGCGACAGCAATCTGTTAAATTAAAAACCTATCCAGTAATTTGTTCGTTTTACTGTTCATTCTGAGTGGAAGATTAAGTTGCTTTCTTAATAGGATAAGCAGGTTTATCATTAAATACTAGAAAAAAATACTATATATAAGTGTTTGCAAAAGCGGTTCAAATGTAGACATATATGTATCTTAGACCTTCTCAACAACTGATAAAAACCTTAATTGTTTGTATATCATAAGCAGAATAACTCTGTATAAATACCTTCACTTGTTTGCATATCATTATCAGAATGATATTTTCCTTCACATCGAGTTATACCTATTGTATTTACTGGCCAAACGCTAGAAAATAACAATACTTCTCATCATTTGGACCCCAGCGTCCTAATCACCGATGTGTTTAGGTTTTATTGACACTACCAACATTATATTAAATGGTAAATGGCTTGTTTATTTTATAAACAAGATCTTTGTCACAAACAAATAACAGTCATGTTAATGTTGTCGGAGTAAGCTTAAGTAGTTTTTGAGTTTTCGAAAGATACATATTTTAGTCGCCATTTATGCATTTAACCGGAGCAAACACGTTTTTTTTTCAAAGGATCAACTGAAAACGTGCATTTTTCTTATATGGGTCTCTATCCTAGAGATTAGTTACTTTTTCAATTACCGCTTGATCCAGATTCGTACTGACAGATGGACACGCGGACAGATGGACGGACCGAGAATACGTATTTTGTCCTCTGCGGTTTTACCAATAGTGGACTATCGATAGTAGCAAATGACAGTTGAATTTCAGAATTTGATGACGGCTGCTGCAGATTTCTGGGATAGCTTGCATAAATTATGCAAATTAACGTAAACCAAATGAATCCGATTTTGACTCGAGATCATCAATAAAACGAAACAAGATGACATCGTGAAACGATTTTAGATGCTAAAAAGTTGCAGAATGTTCGTATTTAAACGTTTTTACACCAATGTTACTAGCTGTAGGGTTTTTCTTTTAACCTTCGTATGGCACTTTTTGTTGTTGAAAGTTTCTATATAGCATAATAGTATTGGGCAGTGTTTACGGATATTTAATCGATTCATTAGTCAAAATTACAAAACAATATCTTAAATTTCAATCCAGTAACACATTAAAAAAATACACGAAATATATTAAAATCCGCATACCGATGGCGTAGTCCACTTGCTCTGGCAGACGACATGTGGTGAAGTACTGATTCCAGAAGAGTCCATCTCGGCACTTGCGGGTCGTGTACTTCCGGTTGTCGCCGGCGTCGGCGGTGATATCGATGTAATTCTCACAGCTCTGGGGTTGCCTCCAGAAACCGTGCCCGTTGTCAATCATGCAGATCTTGGGTAACATAACAGTTAACGTTATCAATCCTGAAGGCTAAGATTGAGGTAGCAGAACACGTGTCAATCATAGAGTAAGGGCAATTTAAGTATAAGGTCACAAGTATGAGGTCGAACAGCACTCTATTCACACCGGTCGTTTGCGACAAACGGCAAGTTTATCTCATTTTATACCAAACAAAAGTTAAACGCAATGTTTGTTAAATTTAAATGTAAATGACAAGTTAGACGCACTATTCCGGAATACGACCCATGACCTAGCAAATGCAGTAAAAAAGCATAAAAATATTAAACTTATTCTGTGCCTCACCTTTACCAACTCCCGGTGATGACTGTTGTTGGGCCCTGGTTGTCGTCACAACGGGTGCCGTGGTTACCGTGGCGATAATTGATGTTGTTGTAGCAGGGCTGGTGGTTGTTGTTGTTGTAGCCGGTGTGGTGGTTGTTGTTGTAGCAGGGGAAGTGGTTGTTGTTGTTGTTGTTACCGGGGTGTTGGTTTATATTGTTGTTGTTGCCGGGGTGGTGGATGATGTTGTTGCCGATGTGGTTGTTGTTGTTGATGTAGCCGGTGTGGTTGTTGCTGTTGTTGCCGGGATTGGAGTTGTTGTCGTTGTTGTTGTACTTGTTGTGGTCACTGTAAAAATAAGGAATATATATAAATGAAAGCCTGTGAATGTGATAGTTTTAATAACAGTGCAAATGGTGTATCATTCATTGCCCATAAATTAATCAAGAGTATAATAAACAAGCATTGGAAAGAAAATGAATCTATATCAGGCCGAAAACATGTATTTAAAATAATACATTACCTTCTATGTCAATATCGCAGCCTTATTTCGTTTTACTTCCAGTTCGCAAAACACGTATTAAGGTCTTCTAAAAAACGTGTTAAATGTACAACTTTATTTTTTTAATTAAAATCCAGGAGTGAACCATGGCATTTTTTTTTAAATAAAGACCATTCACGAATTAATAAGGTAAAGCGGACACCACTGTCATATACGATTACTTGTTGAGTGGCTAAACCAATTTTAATTAATATATGGATTGAACAAATTTTCTGGTGGACATTTTCTACAGGCTTGTTTTCAGTAATAATAATCTTGGGCGCTTACGTTCTGGGATTAGGGTATCCGATAATATTGTAAACTACGTTCGTCTTCAATAATATGTAGGTGAATGTAATACGTCTAAGAATTGTTCAGAAAAACATCCGCGACATAAGTCATAATTCTTTGATCTCATTGGTTTAAGCGACGATCGTTTTCACCATCCAGAATCAAATAACGTCAATGCCATATATCTTTTCAAACGATATTTCTTGTTAATTCCCGATTAACACTCAAAATTAACGAATATTTCGTAAAATACTGTTTANTTAATAGGGCTTTAATGATGACCCCAGATCAATACCTGGACACATGAAGTTCTTAATGGCGTCGGTGATCGTCTTCTTCAGACCAGAAATGTTCTGCGTCATGAAAACGTATTCCGGAGAGGTCGCAATATTCGTCAGTTCCGGTCTAGAATGGAAAAGAAATATTAGGAATCACAGCCTACCGACCAAGCTCTTTGGGAATATATCAGCTTCATATGGATCAAATCTCTGCAAACTTAGTTCAGAATATTATGAAATAAATTCAACGACACGGTCAAATGTTCAGATTTCGAGGTTAAAAACATAGATACAATCTAGCATTATAAATTTGGGACTTAAAATTAGCGTTTTATAGTGTCAATGAATAATAATTGTAATCCGGATCTTTATAGACTTGGAAAAAACTCATCTAATCCGTAGGTTCAAACAATAATAACCTATTTTATTAATCAATTGTACATTCACTAATACAATAATCATTGATTTGGGATGTGATTTTGAAAGGATTTCAAACGGATCAGCCAGTGAAAGAGTCGTGTTTTTTTTCAAGATTCTGAAATAAGTAAATTACTAACACAAATATGTTGTTCATGTCGCCGACCCCGATCGCTATCATGCTTACCCCCTCCCCACGGGCTAGTTGGGCCTGTTCAGACGTCCTCGTCACGTTCTTAGATTTTCCGTCCGTGATGACGACACCTATCTTCTTGACGTTACGACCTAGGTAATTGAAATACATTATTTCATCCTCGCTCTGGGAAACGGGGTTTAATGCATATGCGTTAAGTTTCGTCTCAGATTAGCCCGTGTAGTCTGCCTAGGCTAATCTGGGACGACACTTTCCGTCTAGACTGGATTTTTGCTCAGAAGATACTTGATTTAAACGAAAAATTCCATAACAACGGAAAGTTACGTCCCTGATAAGTCTGTGCAAACTGCAAAGGCTAGTATGAGACGACACTTTACGCATATGCATTAATCCCCGTTTTCCAAGAGGGAGGCTTACCCTTTACACTAGAATTGCTATATTATCGTTCTGACGAGCATTGTGTATTTACGAGAGAGCCATAATAAGCACGAAGATAAGTTGCAATATAACAGTTTATAGTTTATTTTAAATATATCAAGGGAATAATACCCATATTTATAGATTGTACATGATCAACAGTTTTACATATTAAACACACACCTCTTCACTTTGGATCAGCAGACGATTTATTGCAAAAATATATCTTACCGCGGATTCCGGAGATAGTAGATACATCACGATTGCTACCTCATTTAGCGTAGTGTAATTCAGCCGTATCACATCGGTCATTTCCGACAAGAGGACAGTTTCAAGACTTGCTGGGATAGGCCGAGTCGAAACTATTGGAAGTTATCCGAAGATAAAATAAATCGTGTACCTTCCGTCCTAAAGTCTGCCCTCATTTCCTCCATTGCGAGAAACGTCGCCGTGCCAGGGTCTCTAAGCCTGCCCATGGTATTCCAACCGAGCCATAAACAGGATGTACATAGCAGGCGCGTGGCAGTACAGTTTTATGCGATCGTACAGGGAGTTGCCGAACACGTTAGCTTCCACGTGAACTTTGCCCTTGCTTACGTTGAAGTTAAGTAGGACCTGGAGAATTATACAAAAATACGGTTATGGCAAACAATGAATATTGTAATGTTGTCATTTAATAGTGAATTCCATAGTTTGTGGCTGTGAATGAGTGTTTTATTTAAGTTACGTATTTCTGTTCTTAAGTACATTTAGCGGTAGTTGCCCAAAACCAGGCTTAATGCACCTAGCTTAATATACTGCGTGGGAGACCTGTCTTTATGCAGGGCGTGGGATAATCTTGCTTGATGTACATCGTGTGAAATATTGCTTAATGTACGTTGTGGGCGACCTGTCTTAATGCACGCAATGAGAGACATGACCGTTTGTAACTGACCTCTACGACAAACGTCTTCGTGGCCTTAAAGTTCTCGTCTGTGACACTCTCTGATCCGTCCAGGACGAAAAACAAATCAGCCTGGTTGGTGCAGACTTGGCCTTGGTAAAGAGAAAAACATGTGTTTAAGTATGCTTTGAAAAACATCTATCATTTTGTCATTGTGACTAAATAGTATATCTCTAAATTATCTAGACATCGTAAAAAGTTATATAAAATAAGGTCAACTAAAAATGTCACCTCTGAAAACAGACCATTTAAAAGCGATCACTGACCAAAACCATAACCTTTCAAAACCCTCGTCCTCTCCACATAGGAATAAAAGTCCGTACAAAAAACATGTTTAAGTGGCACTTTAACATATATTTGATAATTCCAAATCGTTGAACCACTAGTACATTCAAATAGCCGTATAAAGAGGGTCAATCATATATAGGTATCAAGTAATGTCTGTACATGTACGTGCATTTTATTTGTTACTTTCATAGAGCTAGTGGCGATATTTGTCATTTTGTATTAATGGAAATCAGCAGCTGGGAATTAGTTTAAACAGTTCGTGATAAATCCTAGATCAGTTCATTATTCAATTTGCATATTGATATACTGGAAACTGTTTTTTCTCACTAGTCATGCATACATTGCCATAAAATGTTGACTGATTTCTGTTTATATGATCTCCAAACAATCCAACAGAACTTGGTGTCCGTGCCTTTACTAATTTAAAGTCTGCTTTCCATACGGGCAGGTTTTTATTTGTTGCAATATAGTACAGGGGACAAATATGAATCTTATAAGAAAATTAAAGCAAGTCAAGTGTTTATTTTTGTAAAAACCGTAATGGGAAAAGACAAGGAATTACACATGACCAAAGCAGGTGTTACAAATAAAAACAAACAAGACTATTGCCAAGCAATAAAAGTCTCCTACCTTCGCAGGATCCACCATTTTAAGCAATATTTGTAGTTTATTTGTTGCCAAAGCAACCAGAATTCTTGACGTAGGAACAAAATTAAACTAGAAATGGCGCGGCAGAGGCCGACGCGTATCCCCATTCCGAATGTTTGACCTAGGTGTGTCCCAGGGTTGGTAATGGAGCCATGCATAGTTGAGATTGACCGTATTGTCATAAGAGAAGGTCAGCATCAATTAGAAGTGTATTGGTGTAGAAATGAAGAAGTTATAGTAAAAGGCAATTTTGGGTGGGTGTGGTCTATGTGGGCGGGGCTACATGGTTGGTAATGGGGCCATGCATAGTTGAGATTGACCGTATTGTCATAAGAGAGGTTCAGTATCAATTTGATGTGAATCGGTGTAGAAATGAAGAAGTTAATGTAAAATAACCTAAAAAAATGAGTGAAAATCTCTGACCTGGCCCCACCCCAACCCCCATAACTTTTGACCCAGTGGTCAGATCAAAATTCCAAATAGTGCAGGGTCGCAAATATGCTCATAGCTACCATGTGTAAAAGTTTCAAGGTTCTAGTGCTAATAGTGTAGGAGGAGATAGTGGCCAGGACGGACGGACCGACGGACGGGCAGACGGACAGACGGACGGACGGCGGAGATAACCACAATATCCCCATCTTTTTTCAATAAGCGTGGGGATAATGACGTGCATAATCTCCATATTGCAATCTATCCATATTTCAAGTTTCATGAAAAAATGTGAAGAACTTTTAAAGTTATCGCAGGATCCACCATTTTCAGCAATATTTCTAGTCTATTTGTGCCCAAAGCAACCATAATTCTTGACGTAGGAACAAAATGAAAAGACGAGCATAATCTCCATATTGCCATCTGTCCATGTTTAAAGTTTCATGAAAAAAAATGAAGAACTTTTAAAGTTATCGCAGGATCCAGAAATGTGTGACAGACTGACTGACTGACTGACTGACTGACTGACTGACAGACAGACAGACAGACAGACAGAGCGAAAACCATAAGTCTCTCACCGGTTTCACCGGTAGGGGACTAAAAGACAATATATGATATAAAATGTTACATAATTATAACTCATGATCCCAACTACAGATATTGTATCATGTGCATTTTTTTTCTTATTGAAGTTAAACTTATTCGTTTTTGTCATAAAATATAAACACATAATTAACATCAAATTTAAATATTCTCTTCTAGTTCGCTTTGTATAGGGTTTTGCTTTATGGTTAGTCCAATGCACCTCTTACACTAACGGTACTTCATGAACAATAACTTACACTAGCATACATCGATTATGATGTAATTTTTGGCATCTAGATATTCAAGATTCATAATATATTGTTCGTTTTTCTGTTGTTGTTTTTTTATTCTTTAACAAGAAATAGTACGACTTATTAATTTGAGCAACTATTTCGTTACAACAGTTGAATTGTAATACCACCTTTGATGCTTATGAAAAACTAGTATTTTTATAAGAATGAAATATAATTTGTAAATACAATGTATACAATATTGGTACTAACTATGATATCTTTAAATCATTATTTAATTGTTGTACTGTTTAGTTCGGAATGTCTCATCAATATACTGACTATATGTATGCCTAAATGCATTTTTTGCGTTACTCTGATCACTGCTTTTGCTAACCAGAAAGTATGCCTGCGTGAACAATATCAATCATTGTTCAAACGAATGTCACCATACCGGACAGGTTGGGTTTCCACCGGGTACTGTTGGCTCCCTAACAACACAAGATCAGTCCAAAATGTGGAGAAAAACTTTCAATAAACAACTTAATGGCTGGAAATTGAAGCAGTTATAACAAATTCGTCACAACGTTCGTGAGTCTAGTAAGTTAATTAGGTAGGAGTTCGGGACACACTCTGGGTCCACACATAATGTAGCATCGGGCGCGGTAGGACCTTATAAGCGTCGAAATACGCACATACATGTTGTTCACCGTTATTTATATCATCGAAACATTTCCGTGTAGTCATTCGATTGTACGTTTAGTGTAAATGCATACCACAATATGTATATAAACAAACAAACGTGAAAGAGAAGATATTTTGTGAAATGAAAGATTTTATTCTATAATGATTTAAAAGCACATAAATATATCAGTTTCAAACTACATCATTTTATGACATAAAACTTATTTGAAAAACTTATAATGCACTAAGGAAATCATATTTGAAGACGGATTTATAAATTGTAATGTAATCAACGTGCACACAATGATGAATACATGGATGTGGAAATATCTTTAAAAAATAATATTTTAACTACAAGAACAGGTTACATCCGCCGTAATAAGCAATAGAAATGTAAAAATATTTAATAAAAAATCCTGTTTTCTATGAATGCACAAAATCTATATAAAAATATGGTTAAATTGAATAAAAAAAATCAGACACTTCATTATGTATTTATATTTATGTGTGCATAAAAAAATGTATTGATTGTTCAAAAACATGGAATGCATCAAATGTCATGATATAAATATTCATGTAAATATGCATGGAGTGAGTTTTATAATTGTTTAATTATGGAATGTTTAGAATAGTTTTAAATAAATACATTATTTAACTTTGCAATATGTAAGTCATTTTCATCTGATATTGAGAAAAAATAAACGGTATTAAAGTTCTTGCATAACATGCACTTCATATATTGAGTGTCCCAATTATATCTATAAGCAAAAAAAATTTTTTTTATTTCAAATGCTATGTAATATAATAAATGAATAATGTATTCAACTGCCATTTATTATTTAATCAACACCTAATCAGGATTTGTCAAAACTAATGCAGACTTTGTTCATGGTGTTAACGTCCTTACGGTTTAAAATATATCATGACATGAAATAACAAACAAAATTGTTTCTAGGCATAAAACAATCGGATCGCTTTGTCTCCACTTTCTATGCCCGAATTAAGCCTCTAATTTCATCAGCCAAAAATCATATTTATTAAATTAATTTAATCAAACACAGGCACAACGCACAAAATACTAAAGAGACGAAATCAAGAAAATAAGAGTACTGTTTGTATGCCATGCATTTTTCAATTGAAAACTGATGATAATGTCAACAACATGAAAAGGCACATCACTAGACGGTTTGAAGAACTCAATTAATTTAAAACAACATTTAACTATGATACACTTTCGACCCGTGAAAAGATGCATATTTGCTAAGAAGAGACGTCCTTTCAAAGAAAAATACCATACAAGTTGTGTCCCTGATTAGCTAGTGCGGACTGCACAGAGTAATCTGGGATGCAACACTCTATGCACATGCATTTAACCCCATTTTCCCAGAGCGAGGCTCATTTTATTGTTGAATTTGATGTGTCTCCCTTTAAACCTTAAAAGTGTCCATTATAGAGAGTTGAAGTTTGAATAAAACTTTTTGTTTCAATATTTGTTTATTGTTTGGTTGCATAAAATACATCTCTGATGATGCATTACTTGTATGATTCATCGATAGAAATCATCCTATGTTAATTGCTTTGCTTTGTTCATGATTGCGTAGTTTGGGGATAAACTTTAACCGATCAATCTTAATAATTGACAAAAGCCTCATTAAATCATAATTGGTGTTGTCTAGCCTACACATGATGCATATTAAACCGCACGCATTTATACACATGTATATGGATGTTTTATTCAAATATATGTATTACTTTCTTGCATCACTTTACTTCAGCTAATGATTGTAAATAGCTGAAATTGAATAGAATTTTATGGTACATGTAGATAATAATGTAATAGAGCGTTTTTGGTAATCATTTTTGTAATGGCCTCAAAGGGACGCATATTTGAAATTGAATCGTCTGTCCTTCTCTTTGTCTATCCATCCTTCGGTCTGTCCTTTTATCCATCATTCTGTCATTTATTATATTTATTTGAAGAGAGTCTCTGGTATTCACCGCATGCAATGTGTGTTATCATTTCAAACCACACATAAGTGTAAGTAGATACAAATTATACTACGTGAGTACCACCTATTAGTGTAAGTAGATACAAATTATTCTATCATATGTGTCCTCACATGCTTTATTATGAGTGTATTTCTTCACCATCGAAGTAAATCGTATTTTAATATTTGATTTACACGCAGTTTTCTTTCGACACATTTAAATCACACCTTCATAGCCGCGACATGCGAAAATGGGTCTTATGCGTTTCGGCCAGCGTATCCTTAGCCCAACCTGTGCATTTGCGCAGTCTGGTCAGAGGCGAAGCTGTTCGCTATAAAATCACCCAATGTGTTCTGTGATGGGCGCATATGGAATAAGACCCATTTTCGCATGACGAGGGTCATTACAAATCTCACTGCGAATTGTAAATGGCACATTTTAGAACAATGCTTTTCGATACAAAATTGAATTCAAAATAGCAAATTTGTAAATAAGGGCAGCCTATCCAGGCGTTTAGGAACGATTTCCAGACGTGCTGACCGAATACGGCAAACATTTGTGGTTGCATAATTAAACGATTTTCCTCTTATCGTGACACTATACTATTTGTTTGTTTTCTCATCTTGCGAGCAAAACTGTGTAATTGTAACTGAGCCACAATTTGTGTCGTTTGAACATACAGAGAGTAGTCCGGAATTCCTTACACTGAATAGTGATACATCCTTTGCGCTGAGCACAGACACGGTGCTGTAGCCAAAGTTCAGAAGTTTTATCTCGAATATGCCTATGAAATATTCGAATATATATTTATGCGTGTCTGCTGGCGTTATGTAAAAGTCATTTAGGGTGAAAAGCTGGGTAAAACAGCTACGCCGAAAAAGCGCATTAATGCTCTATACCCATGTTTAGGTCAGAGTTGTTGACACCGTACGTGTGAACTGCTAGGGTAACAAGTATTGCATAAACAACAAAGTACCGGTCAACAGGGCTGTCTTTATGACAACCTAATTCGTGAGTAAAAAAGTATTGCTCGCAGATTTATTTTTTATTTATTTTCATCAATTATCTTATTGTATATTTAGAATTTGTATATGGTGTCA
The DNA here is from genome assembly GCA_007657795.1 of Dreissena rostriformis. Taxonomy (NCBI): domain Eukaryota; kingdom Metazoa; phylum Mollusca; class Bivalvia; order Myida; family Dreissenidae; genus Dreissena; species Dreissena rostriformis. The sequence goes on from VMBQ01002686.1 coordinate 97,621, forward strand.
AAAATCAAACATTTTGTACAGGGAATTTCCATAATGAAATTACATTCTTAGTAAGATAGGTATTCGATATTCCAACAATATTCATTTAATATAATTGTGATTGTCAATTGTCTGTATATTCAGTTCTCATTACCATTTTCATCACACTTTCTATGCTTTCTGAACGTCAAAAAAGGGCCATGTTGTTGTTATTTTGTCTAAGTTATCTCTATAAAATAAATAGGACGATAAAAAGTGCACACCCATCTCGACCCGTGCGTAAAGACATACTCTTAATAAATTTGAATGGCTTGTGTTGATTTAAAACTTGAGATTAATTTTGAAAAATGAGTTGCGTCTTAAATTATGCAATATTTTAGCGAACAACTTCAGTGCCTTCAGCGCTTTGATTAACACAGAGTTCAGACATAAAATAATACTTTGTTTGTTTCCACTCACCAGACCGACCCTAACTTTTGGTGCCGAGCCTAATCTTTTTTTGTTATTCCAGATATAGTTTCGTCATTATTATTTTTTTATGCATTCGATCATATATGAAATACCTACTTTAACAAATAAAGAAAGAAATGTTACAAATGGATTTGGGCGATTTCTTTAATTGAATATCCTTATTAAAGTGGGAAATACCTTGTTTTTATGAAAATAAAAGTTAACGAAAAAATGTTTTACCTTCTTAACTACCTTTTTTTTGGAGAAAGTTAATGGAATTGAACGACTTGTTTGGCCTAACTAGAAATGCCCACTCTGGTTCATGTCAAGGGAGATAATACGACATGTTCGATTATAATGCAAGTGCATAAGCATTAGCATAAGATAACCATAAAATAATGCTTATTTCATTATAATATCACGCTTCCGCTCCATAAAATAAATATACAATTAAAAAAGCATATAGAGGGCGTAAAATTATCACATTTCCTTATGCAATAAATACAAACCGGAATACGGTGTCGTTGCCTTGTTTTGGTGGCGGGGGCTTCACATACGCGTTTGTATTTCTATGTTAGTTCCGAACTACTTTCCGGAAGCGTTCGCTTTCGATCGCGAATGTTCGCATCAAACCGACCGTTTAGTTCGAGAACAACAGCAAACTGCAGCAAACATTCGTGAACCTTTACTGAACAACCATTATGAGTAAATTATGGTGATGAAAGGAAGATGAAAGGGAGTATTAAATGCTAAATGTATGGAGACATATTAGCCAATCTCTTTGAAAAGATGGTTTAATGCATGTGCGTTAAGTGTCGTCCCAGATTATCCTGTGCAGTCCGCACAGGCTAATCTGGGACGACACTTTACGCACATGCATTTAACCCCGTTTGCTAAAAGCGCGACTCATAAACGTTCAATTTACTGATATAGTCACACACACAAAAATACCAATAACAACATTCAACACATACACAAGTACATGGTATACTAGACCGTAATACAAAACCCTTTATAATACGGAAACTTACAATTTGTAATTATGCTTCCATGGCAACCATGGCGATCAAGCAAGAAGTAACTGTCCTTATATATAATCTAGCTCTAATTTCCTCCCTTACTTGCAAATGTTCCATTGTCCTCAAAAGGGAATGCAATTCTTTTCAGAGAGATGTGAACTCATCGTCCGATCTCTATGCATATGGAATAAGACCCATTTTCACATGACGAGGGCCATTAAAAATCTCATTGCGAATTGTAGATTCGTAAGCATACATCCCATATCTGGGAATATGTGCTTACTTATAGATATAGTCCCGGTAAAAAATGAAATTATTGCAAAACCATTTCTTGCAGTTTTATATATATAAATGTCATGTTTAAGCATGATATGTTAAATTTGTATTAAGTTCAATATTTAGTAACTGTATACTTTTAAATTAATGCGCAATCAAGTGCGTGAATTTGCGTTGTCGTGTACTTTCTACTTTCACTTCGGAATTCGTTAACAAGCTTATACAATAGCGATGAAAACGTGTGTTTATTCCTGCAATCAGTGGGTAAGCATTGAAACATTCATTTAAATGATTCTCATAAGGAGTGTATGACTATAATGACGCCTTACCAATATTATGGATACTTTTGCAAATGTTTTGTGAAAGCACCCCATGCACATATAAGCGGCAAATGAAAAAAGCACTTCGAATCATACGCACATAAGCACACAGGTTCGTTGAGAAGCAACCCCTGTTGACACAATGACGGTATGCGGAATGCTATATGTTACCTGTGTGAACTTCAATGTGACAATAAAAAAATAACTTCCCATCATACGCACATAAGCACACAGGTTAGTTAAGAAGCGACCCCTGTTGACACAATGACGGTATGCGGAATGCTATATGTTACCTGTGTGAACTTCAATGAGACCATAACAAAATAACTTCCCATCATACGCGCATAAGCACACTGGTTAGTTAAGAAGCGACCCCTGTTGATTCAATGCTGAATGCTATATGTTACCTGTGTGTACTTCAATGAGACCATAACAAAATAACTTCCCATCATACGCACATAAGCACACTGGTTAGTTAAGAAGCGACCCCTGTTGATTCAATGCTGAATGCTATATGTAACCTGTGTGTACTTCAATGAGACCATAACAAAATAACTTCCCATCATACGCGCATAAGCACACAGGTAAGTTAAGAAGCGACCCCTGTTGACACAATTCTGAATGCTATATGTTACCTGTGTGTACTTCAATGAGACATTCGCATATTGGGCAACCGTCGGTGCGGCATTTGTAACCAAGTGAACAGGATTGTGGGCACGAGAGAGCGGATTTGCACGTAAGCGCCCGCTCAGTGTAGACTTCCTTTATGGTTAGAACGCCGACGACTGAAATAAATCAAAGAATTGACGGCACACACAAAATTACTAGTTAATTGAAAATGGTGGCAGACTTATAATTTAGCGTACACACGTATCATTGTTCGTTTATCATTGTACTTACACACTGTTAAAGAATGATTTATTGTGTAGCAATGACTGAATTTGCCCTTAATGCCGAAAATCGGACATTGTACAATTTGTACTGTAAAACGTTCGAAGATTTTTTTTAAATTTTGAAACAGTTATAAAGACCTATAAGTATTCATAAGCTTTTTTGATTGTAAATTCATATCCTTAAATATGTGCCGTTTTTTTCATCTTATGTTTAAACAATAAAGCGCTTCTAGCTCGAAAACTATACTTTGTGGTTTGATACAGCCATATAGTATTTTTCAATTGCACGTAGTTGCACATTAGTATCCAAACGTGTATATTGCATTATTTTTAAATGATTAAGATTGTGTTGTTGTTGTTTTTTATATTTGCGCGCCGTATTGCGTCTGCTGTTTAATACAAATTAATAATGCCTCAGTTCTTCATCGTTACCGTGTGGTTCGATACAGTCGCATGTGGGACATCCGCCTTCGTTGCATTTGTAGCCCACGGTGCAACCCCTGTGACAGGAGAGGGCCTGGGGACATTTAACCTCGATGACCTGGACCGCACGTTGTGCTGATAAAACATATACATGTGTATATGGGTAATGCATTGTATATACCATGATATGCAACCGGGTAAAGTCCGATGTTTTTTAAATACGGGCTGAAATCTGTACATAATATACCAGTTGTTAACGTTTGGCACTTCAGATATATTCTTAAGTATGGTTGCGATGATGTCAACGTTTCAATTAGAGTTGAGTGTATTTTGGTTCATGGAAACAGTGAACATTTATTAGTTTAAACTGCGAAACACAATATCATGAATGTGAAATTAATCGTATAGATTTATTCAACGGCCCGATATCGGATTTTTTGTTCTGCCCGAGATCGGACCTGCAACACGGCGCAATGTTTACGCGACGTCAACATAAACATACTGTGTTTTGAGGTCGCCGTGGCGTGGTGGATTTTGTGTCCGCCTAGCGATCGGGAGGTCACGGGTTTGTTCCCTACAGTGGGATCGTTCTTTGGATCTCCCCCACAGAAACCAAGTACTGGTTCTAGTCCCAGGAAACGGACTTAAGAGCGTTCCAAATAAGCCTTAGTCTTTCGATGCAATCGAGCTTAAATAAATAGGTTTAAACTTTTTGCACAAGAATTAATGGTGGCATGGAGGTGACATGCACTCCTCTTTTTTTAAATGCACTCCTTGTTTTTCTATCTCGTTCCCACGAACTATAAACTCGAGACAACGACTCACTAACTCGTGGGAAAGAGTTAGCTATGTCGTGGTAACGACTTACTTAGTCGAGGGAACGACTCACTTAGTCGAGAGAAGAACTTACTAAGTCGCGGGAACGACTTACTAAGTCGAGGGAACGAGAAAGAAAAAAAGAGGAGTGCAAAACGTAATAAAAGAGGAGTGCAATGAAAAAAAAAGAGCGGTGCAGTAAATAAAGAGGGTTGCATTAAACAAAAGAGGAGATATTTTTGTTAATTGCACTCCTCTTTCTTCTATCTAGTTCCCTCGACATACTATCTCGAGGGAACGACATACTTACTCGTGGGAAAGAGTTATCTATGTCGTTGGAACGAGTAACCATTTCCTAAGGGACAAACTGTTGTTTAGAAACTCATGTTCAAATGTTTTTGTTTTGTTAAGTAGCATGTAGTGAACTATGCCTAGATAAGTGATTGCTAGAACATTGCATTCGCGGACCATTTAATATCGGTGACCTCATTTTTTATCAGTTTAGCCATTCATGTGTATCATGATACTGATTTGACCGCACGATTTGATAAGATGTTATTCAAGTCATTCGGCGTTTGACATACAAGTTAGTCAGGGTAGTTGTATTTTGAATTTAGTTTCATTATTAGTCAAATAATATTTGCTAGAAGTTATGCGTGTTATTCATGTTAAAAAGAAAATGTCAAACATAATGCTGGTTTCATCTCCTGTTATTCTCTTCCGTATATATGCACTCTGTCTATAAAACTCATGTTCATACATTTGGTAGTTTTATATGTGAGATCATCGTTTGTCTGTGCACCCAAATCGGATATACACCAGTTTAGTTTGGCCAAGTAGGGAAGAAATAACATATAATAAAAGTAAACATAATGTTCAGCTTAAATAAAAATGGAAACGCAATTGACTTATCATCAATATTAAAACAAGTATTAATGTAACGATACACCTCAAATCAAAAACGAAATTTGTCTCAATACGAAAGATTCCCGCGAGCCTCGAATAATTTCATGTCGAGTTTTCGAATTCAGAGTTTTCCTCAACACAAGATATATTTCCTTTCTAGTGTTGCAATATGATAACCGTAAGAGACCGAACTAAAAATGACGTGAACAATAAAGCTTCACAACAAAAATATTTAAAAACAATCACATATTGGTTGGTGACAAGATAAATACTAATTTTATAAATTGTGAATTGTAAAATGTTCAATTTTGAGTCCCACTATCCAATTAGTTCTTGCACTCCTTGTTCTCGTGTCCTCGATACGTGATAAGCGGATGTTAATATAGCATAAGGCCGTACCAATATGATTCCGTGTTATGCGCAATACTCTATGAAACCCCAACGAAAACATATACGAATTTGAGCACCTAATTTGAGTATGAATGAGCATACCATGGATAAGGTGATGATTCTCTTAATATAGTGTAATCCATATGGCAAGTAGTAAATAGCCTCCCTTTACACACCTTGTAACGTTTCCAAAAAAGTGGGAAAAAAAAACTAAAAATCGCTGTAACTTGTACCATAGCTATTAATTCAAATATATTTGTATATTCTCTTTTTTTTTTGTTTTTTTTTTGCATGTTATTTTTGTAATATCCTTAGGACTCTAAAAATGAATTCGTATAGCCTTTTGTTATCTGTTCAGGTCTGTCGACGGCCTCTTGTTCACATAACATTTTCTTCGCCGGAACGATAAGGTAACTATTTTAAAAGTTTTCAGCTTTTTTAATATAAATATGTTTATTTTATTGTGAGTTGTCTAAACAATTTTTAGTAATTATATTGTTCGTTTAAATTTTGACAAGTTATTGTTTCAATTCAGGCATCGATGCGTCTATCTGTGAGTTTTATGTTTCAATTATGGTAATAACCGAGTCTGTAAATGGATAAAATGAAAAACAATTTAAATAGAACATTATTAATATGATTTCATGTAAATATTGATGTATTCTACTGTGCCACTAAATATATAATCGGATGGCTACCAATACATTTGCTTTCTCTCTATTATCAACAACATTTAAAGTTTCTCTAAACATTTGAGCATTCTTAATTCTTTAAAGGCCTTGGTCGTTTGTCTCCGAGAGCTGTGAACCATCAGTTGCTGCAATGAAGATGCGTGCATTCTTATTGGTAAGCGCTGTTTGTGTTTATACCGTTATTATCTATACATACTTAGACGTTGCTGCGATAGACACGACACGACTTATTAAAATGGTACTAAGGGACATACTGACTGTGTCCCCATGCTTATGCAATGCATTAAAACATTGCTTATATCCTCTTTTCAAGCAGATATTTATCGACTGTTACAGATATGTTGATGAACTGGTTAAGAAAATATAAGCCATGCAAAACTTGGTACAAGCATGAGTGATACATTCATTACACTTAAGTCACGTAGTCGATAGTGCGCACGCGTTTAGCGATACATAATGAACATTTCATTCATAAAAAGTCTATACTACTTCTGATATATATTCGCACCCGCTAACAGAGTTCCCACAACACATTGGTATAAAAAAAAAATTTNCGACTTATTAAAATGGTACTAAGGGACATACTGACTGTGTCCCCATGCTTATGCAATGCATTAAAACATTGCATATATCCTCTTTTCAAGCAGATATTTATCGACTGTTACAGATGTGTTGATGAACTGGTTAAGAAAATATAAGCCATGCAAAACTTGGTACAAGCATGAGTGATACATTCATAACACTTAAGTCACATAGTCGATAGTGCGCACACGTTTAGCGGTACATAATGAACATTTCATTCATAGAAAGTCTATACTACTTCTGATATATATTCGCACCCGCTAACAGAGTTCCCACAACACATTGGTATAAAAAAATAGTTTTCATAAAAACGAGACATATGTAAAATTGAAAAACGAGACATGCGTGAAATGCAACCATTATAGAAATACTTTTTTTTAAATATAATACAATATAATATTGATCGTCGACATGCCCCTGTAATGTTAAGACCTGCCAATAAGGAATGATGATGATAATAAAAAAAAATAATAATAATAATAGTAATAATAATAATAATAATAATAATAATAATAATAATACACACTTATGAAAATAATACATTCATTAATCATTTATATATTCTGACATCGTATGTTTTCATAGTACATGTGTTTAGATGTAAGTTTATGATTTTTGCACATGGTGTTACGACGATGATTACAACTAGATTTGTTTAACATTTTTGCATTGCAGTTCTGGAATATAAACTTAATTGATAATCAATTTCAGATAGTTTTCGACGTAACGTTGACACACGCGTTTCTTCTTGACAACAACTGCTTGACCATAGCAACGTGTTCGTGCTCCACCAACCAAATTTTATGCAACAACACTGGGATGTCAAATGTTCCAAACTTCAACCTGACTCAAGGGAATAACTACAATATCACAACGATTGATATAAGTCATAACAACATCATGTCGGTGAAAAACGGAGCATTTTTATCACTACGCCAATATGTTCAAACAAGTATCTACATTGATTTGAGTTTCAATTTAATTCATCGAATGGAGGACACGTGTTTTGAAGGCCTGGAAGACAAAATTACCGGATTATCTCTGGATTCAAATTGATTAGAAGCAATTCCCAACTCGGTGGCAAATTTAACCAGAATTGATACATTATTCATGATGTACAATCCACTTAAATACTTAGACCCTTCTATACTTGCAAAAATAGGAATATCAATTATACAGGTTAGTTTTAGTTTAAATAATTTTATAACCTGGCCAACATAATTTCATCATCTCGTCAGCATGACAGCAATGTATGCTAGAGGATATAACTCTACTCATATCAGGCAGTCCGACTTTAGTTACATGGTTACATTATCACATTTCGGGGTACTAGAATTGTCACATTCATATCTAGAGGAATTCCCGTTATCGATATGTTCACTTCCAGTATTAGTTCTTTTAAATTTGGCAAACAACACCTTTATCGCACGAACCTTAAATTTCTTTAGTGGTTGCGGACATACAATGGTTAATATGCAATATCTTTATATGCAATTGAATAGTTTTGAGGTTTTTCCAAATATTGGCCAGACATTTCCAAACATAAACACTGTAAACTTTTCAGATAATAATATCAGATATATAACGAATGAATTGGCTCCAATGCCAAACTTGCACGACCTTTATTTAGACAATAATAGACTTATCCACTTTCCCTTCAATCTTGGTTCATTAGCTCCTAATCTTGTTACGCTGAGCATGCACAATAACGTTATCGTTGACATTGATAATGCGGTGCTGGTGTCACTGTCGCATCTTCAGCATCTGTATCTCGATGGTAACCCGCTGGAATATATTGGATCCTTGGCATTAAGAGCACTCGCAAGTTTGCAAACATTATCTCTTAGATCTACCAAACTGTCAACTGTTCCCTGTGCATTGTCTGCCTTTTCAAGTCCTCACTTGAACGTAGATCTCTCAAACAATATTTTCAAGTGCACATGTGAAATGAAGTGTTTAGACGGCATGGACTTGTCACGAATTACCTTTGAGAAAAGCCCAACCTGCAAAGAGTCTAGTCTCCCTGTTACTCAGTTTATCACAACTGTAGTCAAACACTGTTCAGCAACATTACTTAGATTTTGATATTCAAAGATAAGATATTAACATACATTCAGCATTCGCAGTTCCATCTGTACCGACAAAGGCGATATATCTTCATGTTTCGATAACTATATTTTGTCAATTTTGACGTATGTCATTGTTATAAAGAACATTATATGTAAGTTAGAAATGAGAGAGATAGACCTGGAATCTTACATAAAAAGTGAGTTTTGTCGAAACTCTTGTATTATGTAGACGATGTTTATGTATGATTGACTGATTTGCATATGTGCTTCTTTGTCGGGGTTGGGGGAGAGCGTTTTAAATGGATAATCGTGTGAATTGAGCTATCAGTTATGTTAATTATGTTGATCTGTGCGGATTGACGGTATTGTCACAGCAAGATTTTGATTAACACATTTTATTGATATCAATTACTATCAAAATAAACTGCATCGGTTTTGGTTTTGGCTTCACATTAAGTTTCAGATTTTTAAATTATATCGCTGTTAATGTATTGTCAATGGCAATGGTGTTCTCATTATCATACTTCTTTTAACCATACTTCTGTTCAGAATTGAATTAGATTAGATTTTGATTTTGAGGTTTCAAAGGAAATTTTGTCGTTGTTCATTTTGGTAAATAATTCATTTGATAATTTCCTTTTATTATCAATAATAAAGTTCATATTATTGGATTGTATTATTCATAGTTCAATGTTTTTTACATGTTCCTATACATTTTATTTTTTTAATTTTGCGTTGTTCTTTTATATAAATCCAGAACTAATGCCTTGATTTCTCGAAAATGTTGAAGCCGATTTAAGAAGGGTCAGCTTAAGTTCATTTTTTTCAAATTCCAATACAGGCAACTCATTTTTTATTGAAAACAAATATTACAAGCTTTAAAGAGAAAATGTTAAATGGACAACACAAATACAAGTTTCAAAAACATATTTAGCTTTGGAATAGTAAAGAAATCTTCCAAGAAACAGACGTAAGAATATTGGAAAAATTGAAGCCTGATTCACCTGATTTAAACCACGATGATGTTTATAATTGCAAAACAAACAACAACTAGAACCTATTTACAGAATACTATGATAGTTCGAAGCAAAATGTTTAATAAACTTCGTAACTATTTTGTAGTGTACGTTTCGAACTTGTTACAGATTTTGATTTTATATTAAAACTAAAGAGAAATATTGGCATGGCTTGTATGTATATGGTTAGCATATATAACTATTCATTGTATTACACTTTCAACTGATTTAATGCGTGTACAAAATACATTATGGGTGTCATTATGATTCTAATTAAATCATATATACATGTTCTGTAAAGTTGCATTATTGATTGTCTCAGTGTATTGAAGATACTGTGTGTTGGTAATAAGTAGTTAATTTATAGAGTCAACATTGTAACACGAATCGGAGAGGGTATATTTAACGTAATAAACAAATTATACACATAATATTATACAAATTATAACACATACGCTTTTCGATATATTTCTTTTCAATAAACGCATGTGACTTATTGTTTACCGATTCACGTGTATATGTGATGAGTTCTTTTCAACAAGACAAATGTAATACTAAGCGGTTTATACATTGTATGCAGAATTGTTTATTGCTATTATTTGTGATTTTAAAAACAGACATTTGATGAAGTTTGTTATTTTCGATTGATAGAAATAAATCATTTTAAATAGACTTGTTGACGTTTGTTATTTTCGATTGATAGAAAAAAATCCTTTTACATAATCAGGCTGAGTTGAACTACACGTCCACGATATGATCTGTAAAAGAGATAGGCTATGTTTTAAGATCTGAGAACGAACTTTAGAATATTATCATACATGACTGTTCAGCCAACCAATCGGTACCTATCTAAAATTGTCTCTAAAAGTATGTGTATTAAGTTTAAAAAACAAATGTTGGCAGTGATTAAGTAAGACTTAATTAGAATAATTGATATTCTGAACGCAGATGTGTATATTTACATTAAGTACAAGTTAATATACAAATGACCTAAATCAATGGAGTGCGTGTGAGTGTTTTTCAAAATTGATGAGGTTCTTCTGCGCCTGAGGTTGCCTTTTGTGTGGACCTAGTGTGTATCTCAGTAATCAGTTCTCATACCTTATTAAATATCTAGATTCACGAATGTTGGAACGAATTTTGAATTACCGGTATAGCTGCAATGTCCAGCTATTTAGTTGTTATTTATAGATTTTCATTTATGATGTGGTCTTGCGTTGTTGGGAGAGGCCGGAATAGCCGGAGGAAACCACATCTGTCCGGTATGGTAATTATAACATGGATTTAGTCGGTAATTTGAATGTATTAAATAAAACGTGTTATGTATACCCCAGACACTAAATTGAAAACAAATCACCCAGGTAAGTTTCTGTGATTTCAGATATAAAAACAATGCAAACCATCATACTTATGAAAATAAATATATTTTGACCGCCCATTTCTCGGGGGATAGTAAATGCATTGAGGAATGGGTTTCAAACAATCTTACTGTGTAACTGAAATTCTTCATTCCCACTATGCCTTCAAGTAACAAATCGCAATTCTTTTTTTCCATAATATTTGTTTTTCTAAACAATTCGTTTGTGTTAGGATTTAATTGTAGCTGATTCTCAATATTCAAGATGCATTGGCACTTCCTTTTGGTTCATGAAAAGCTTAATAAAGTTCTTAAGAGAAATCAATAAATGGGCGTCAAGCAATTCAATTTGTTATTCTTAGCTACTGCGGGATTCTAATCTGTGAAATTTACAAAACTGGTGCTGCCTTTATTCATGCTGTGATAAGGGCGCGAACAGTACATCAAATAATAAATGCATCTTTCTTTAGGTGTGTCGCCATGAAAACGAGCTTACGCTTACGGAATACACACGACTGTAGCTATAATTATTTTAAGCCGAGCGTTAAACTTGTGTTTACAATGATGAATTTCAATTACATTCGTTGGAAACTGTGTGGCTATACTTTATACGCCGCATAGTAACCGTGTCCCTTCCTCGTGTTGTCGCTAAATTATTTGTAGATCCTATCGCAACTTATTATGTAGTAGGTGTGCAACTATCATACCTGAATCTTGTTTACCACCAGGATGAGTGAAAGACGACTCATCTTATGGATGGTACAGGGAAAAACTTCTGTTAAACACGTTTTTTATTTTAACTTTAGTGTGTGGGGGTTCTTTCAGTGCACGTCGCCAATTTCAAATTAGGGGAGTAATATGCGAATGTGACCCTGTTCCGTCTGCTCTTGTTAATGAAATAATTCAGCTTCTTTGGAATGACGAGTGGCTTGGGACATGTTGTGTTCCTTTAATTGATATTGATATTTCGGCCGTACCTGTACGTACAAAAGACGTATAAAGCAGTCATTAAATACATGTATATGATTACTATGCTAATTTGTTGTTGTTTTGTGTGTTGATTTGTGCATATTTGGTATGTATGCATATATTGCAAAGTATGATGTATTTTGCGTTAATAGACCAAAAGATAGCATACTTTTTAAAAACATATACATGTATTTTGTACAGCAATATTGTTTGGTGCATTGCCATTCTTGGATTAGAAGTCACGCACACCACAAACTGGCGGACTTCAGTTTAGAACAATATAAAACAAGCAGTTCCCATCTTACAAAACAATACGCAGTCGAGTGTAATTCACACATAACGATAAAAGTATGTGTAGTACTACTATATTTACTGATTTCCGGCACGCACGAAAAGTGTCAGATTGTTAAACGAACATTGTTTTTTTTTTCAACATATACTATTATTTCGGAAGCAATAAATAGTTTCGATTGTTTATAGGCTTCTTTAAGGTCCAAATAACTGATACCACACTAGTTATTTTTATAATAAATAAATACACAAATAAATAAATAAATACTGAAAGTCAATATTGAAGCTTTCACACGGCCAACCGTATTGATTAACCAACCAAACCAGATAGCCCAGCGTGCCGAAATAGTGAAACATAACCTTGTACTATTATGAGATATTAACAAACAAAGATAAGTCAGATTTTCTTAAGTTTTAAATCTTTAATTAGGTGATTCTAACAAAGATTCGGAATTGTAGTGGCAAAATAATGGCTACAAGGTTACAGTTGAAACGAATATAAAAACATTTTGTGAAATCAGCCCTGGGGAGAAAACTGACTGCCTATGAATTTATCATTGCAACTGGCGAATCCGCGACCTATGTTAACATAGTGTCGAGATCCCATGAGTTCAAACCCAAACCTCACGTGGACAGCAACTCGGGGGCAGCCCGTATTACCTCTCCCCTGATAAGAAACGCCCGAGCATGACACGGCTCTGAACCTTTCCTCTATACATAGAGATGGAGGCCCCCCTCCCCCGTTGAACAGAGGTAGGCCCCACACTTGACCTCGACATACAAAACGACACCCCATTGACAAACCTACAGCCTTGTAAGACTGTAAGTCCAAGGGAAAGGCCAGGCTGAGACCCCCCAAAAAAAATATTCTGTCTCCCCTGGACCGCCCCCTTTAAATATCTAATCTTGAGTCTAATCCTGTGTCGGAATTAAGATATATTGATTTTCAAAGTCTATCTCACAAATGAACTATCTCATTGACACTGTTCATTTTTATTATGTTTTAATCACTTTTAGAGTTCCCTTGTTATATTTGCAAAAAGGCAAGAGTTTTATCAATATATGGATAATCTTGTGCTATGTCTTGTGGAAGGCCTGGATCTGTACAGTGTTGCCTCGACTAGGACATCTCTGTAGATATGGTCCGGTACCTTTGTGGGAGCACTTCTATATCCGTTGGCCTGGTTCGCCGCCAACTTTGTATCGTGTTCCCGTGGACTATTCGCTTCTGCAAAAGACTAACATTTTATGTGGATATATAATTCTTAATAAGGGAAGTGGTGGGTGGAACTTTTTCTTCGACTACTGGGTTTCAAGGTTAGCAATAAAAAAAGAAAGTTCTAACATGCAGACTGGCCTATTGCATTCTGGGACTCCTAAAATCCAAGGTAGACAATCCGCTGTAGTTCCTTGCAATTACCCAGTTGTGGTTATCTCCCTTGGAACCAAGAAACCCTTCATCCTACTATACTTACTGATTTCTTATCCAAATTGATTTAAAGTGGATTATAGACTATAACATTCATATAATCAGTTATATTTTCTTCATTGAGGGTGCAAAATAATAACAATTGGATTGAGATTGCATTTTCTTTTGTCGTAGGATTGAACTTAAGGAAATCAAGTTGTTGTTGTGGTTATCACAGTGATGTGAATAATAACGATAATAGTGGTAGCGATGGTAATGGTTATGATGCTGATGTCGATGATGATGATGGTGACGATGATGGAGGAAATGTAATAAAACATAATGGTAGCGCTATTCGTATGAAATCTAAAATAATTAGAATATTGTATATATTAATGATAGAACCAGTGAACTTATACTAAATTCATCTGAATCGTGGTGTGTGTAATGAGTATGACACAATGCCTTTTGGGATCACCTTCTTTGTCTGGGACATCCTTATCAACAGTGGAACAGCAAACACGTGTATAGTATCTATAAGGCACTGAATATTCGAGACCAGTAAGTCGCTTAAGTGCCAAACCTGAGGTTCTACTTTAACGTCGACCAATTGCAACCCATAAAGCCCTGAGACAACAGTGCTGTCAACCGCAACTATATTAAGGTGTATATTGTTAGTATTTATATTCATACTGATTTAATGACTGACAATACGGTTGCAAGCAAGTAATAATATTCTATGTAAAAGACATGATACATTCACATTTTGCAGAATTGGCATCATATTTGCCTCCAAATATTTTGGCAAAAACAATAGTTTCATTTACAAATGTGTACGTGTGGCTTTCTCTCATGATTAAAAAATATAACAATAACTCACTATGTTATTTGTAATATAAACACACGTATTGAAAATCGAAATCTCAATACGTATGTATGATTTACCGATTATGTCGCTTATGGTAATTCATTCATTATGAGTGTACACATTTAATTAAAAGAAAAATGTATCGTTTCTTACAACAAGATGTTTTTTAACACGTTCATAGAATGGTATGTGCTACAACCGCAAAAATATAGATTCGATTCATTTTAAGCATGGATCATAACAAATTATGCAAGTAACAAATGGCTATTAATAATTCCAATGTTCCCACAATTAACCCGAACAAGTGTTATAATTATGGAAAATATTCCAGTTACTATAAAAAATATCTCTCAACTTTAAATATACGTGTTTTCCATTTTTATCTCTGTGTAGTTCGTCACATATGGCATGCGATCGTCGCAAATAAGGAATGTCACTTCAGCTTGTTTTTTTAATCTGTTACTGAATAAGTGTGTACGTTAATGGTTTATCCTCAAAGCAACGTGTACACATAAACAAACGGCAATACAAATACAATTTTCCGGTGTTTGGGTTTTTCGAAAATATGTGTTGACTTTTAAAGGTTGTTCAATTTGTATTCACTGTTAAGCGAAAACATGTATCCACATATGTCCACAACAAATACAATACTTTCATTAACCTTTGTTGAAACTGACATATACATACACTGTTATTTGTTAAACACATTTACTATGACTTGCACAAATGTCGAAAACAAAGGTCGTCCGATGATATATAACATTAGGCTAAAAAGCAGTATGTTGCACCATGCAATTTGTTTATAAATTAATTCATAGTGTTAATGAATGCAAACGCACACTAAATTGTCACTGATACATCGACTCGCAGCATACCATTCCGCGTTGTTATTATACTTTTGGTAAAAGTGAAACGTTAAGTAAATGAAAAGGAATATCGTTGCTGCTTGTATCTTAACATTTCACGTTGAAATACCTGAAACATATAACTTTGTTGTATCATCCGAGATTTTGTTTAAACTTTACTTTCTTATAGTTAAAAGAATCACCTCGTATTCACAATGTTATGTACAAAACTCACATGCACGTCGTGAAAAAAATACATATTTTAGTTCAAGCGTTTAGTAGAGCGCTTAAACATATGATAAGTACGTGTAAACCAGGATGATAAGGGAATAACTTGCATTCAATTCGGTCGTTGAATGCAAGTACTTTAAACATTGTGCTACAGACAGAATGCAATCAATTATTTACGTCAAGTGACTCAATTAAATATTTCAAACCATGCTTTCATTGACAACCCAATCAGTGTTTTTATTTGCTTTCATATTCACAATTATATTTGTTATAAAGATGATGACACCGCTAGAGATGGTGTGTGTATTGTTTTGTTAAGAACATTGATGTAAATGATTATAATAAATTATAAATAACACATTGCAAATGCACGTCGCCGAATAAGCGTGTGTAAATGCGTGTATGCGAATCTTTTCGGCGCATCTACTGTACTTCGTTTATGTGGCAAAAAGCATATAGTAGCCAAAGTAATGACATCAAAAGATTTAATAAGAGATAGGTAAATTGCTAATTGTACGAAATGCTGTAAATACCTTTCTTCGTGTTCGTTCGCTTCGCTCACCCTGTATATTCTACTCCTCTCCACGATTTCTAAATTTTCCACAGCGTGCTATTTTCGTGAACCTTCTTCCAAGCTAGACAATCAAGACAAACTTTAAACTCAGTTATTTCGAAACTATTTCAGAAACAATTTCTACAGACTTGGTATTTTCGAAAGACTTCTGTACATATTACTGAGATAGCAATATTCACAATCTACAATTGCGATGTATACTTATTTAATGTTACCTCCATATATTTAGTTAGTTAACTGTTTTTAAATGCGACATATTGTGAATCAATTGCTATTAAATTTAACTTTACAGTCTTGGAACTTAAGCCAATTGTTATAAGTATAACAAACAGGAAATATAACAAACAGGCAATAAATCATGCATATGCATATAATCATTTTTTATATAATAGCTTCACACGGAAACAGTAAGAAGACTGTTTATGTAAATGTACTTAAAATATACATGATCGCACATCGGCGTTTCTGGACAACGATTAACACTAAACAGCCATGTTGTTTTTCAATACATGTATTACACTTAATTGTACTAAGCAGAAACATTATGGTATTCGTTTAAATGAACCAGAGCTTTATCATGTTATTCACATTAATTAATTGGGTGCATTATTTACTTAACAAACAATCGGTACTACATAACGTAAAGCTATACAATTTTCAAACGTTCGAATGCTCTTTGACTCTTTTAATTAAAAATTATGATGTCATTAACAGCACGGACTTCGTTAACAAATAATGATAATTGATGAATTAAATATAATTAACACAGTCATGAAACATCTAATTTCCAAGTATCATTCATTGGGTTAATCATTTGATAATTAAGTAGAAATGATTGTTTCCAAACGATGTCGCTGGCAAGCTAGCATGTTTCGTTTTAAAACGTTTGCATATTCAATTGATAACCCATCGACAGCATTAATTAAATTCTTGGGTAAGAACTTGGGTGTTATTCACGTAAAATCTATGCGATCATTATGATCATTGATTATGAGCAATCGGATAGCTTATGAAAGAATAAATGCCATTGTTAAGTTTCGTGTATAAAATTGTTAAAAAAAAAAAAAATAGAAAAATCATATATGACGCTAAACTATTATTCTTTAAGCGTATTATATTCAGTGTTGCATGGAATGTTAAACTACAAGTAGGGCTCATTTGTCATATTTGGACATAATTGATTTTATTATACGTGATGTTCCCGCATTGAAGATCGTAATAAAGTCAACATCTGTGCTGTCCCGGAGATCTCACTCTCCATTGCGACCTCGATTATGCGCTTATCTGTTAAATGTTATTTCTGAACGCTTCAAAGGCACATAATCAAAATTTGAATAATAATCAATTTCAAAATGTCTTCAGTACCTTATGTCTTAAACGTGTTTCATTCTAGTATTAAAATACAGTGATTGTTTTGATCATTTACACATGTTTTGTAGCATATTGCATTTGTGCACAGTCATATATATGCTAGTGATCATAATTAGAAAAAATATAATTGCGTATAATCTGCAGCAATGGTACAATTTCACACATTAAACCTTTCGATTCATTTTGGATAATCGAAATGGCAAGTCATTGCTTCGAATAAATGCATTTTTAAATATTTCGCCTGAAACAATTCTATATTGATTTTTGTGTCTGGGGTATCCTGACCAAAGGTTAAACGGCATACAAGTGTGTGACACCTATAACGCACTCAATATTGGAAACCTAAGGACAACAAAGGGCCTACTTGAAGTTCCGATTTCAAGTTCCATATTTGCAACCAATATGTCCTCAGATATCATTACGACAATCTTCAAGGTTGCAAATATTTTTAAACCAAATTTTAAAACAAAACTATGTTTCGATGAACTTACGGTTATAGAACAGAACAGAACACAATAGTTTATTTCGACTATGCATATAAAGTTCATCGTCATAAACATACATATGCAATAACAGCATGCGTTTCAATTTAATACAAAACAATTATCATTTCAAAGAAAGATCAATTTAAAAAAGAATGAAATACAACATGTTTTCGTAAGAATGTCACATGGATGAGGTTTATACATAGTGACCACATAATGTCAAAAAGAAGTTTAATAATTGCAACAGGTATAACATTATTATGTGCTTGTTGTCTTTGTGAAACATATAATTATTTCATACTAGAAATATAAGACATTTTCTCGCATTTTAAACAAAAAAGGCTAGTTTATTTAACACTATTTTGTTTGAACTATTAAGTAGTTCGATAAACTTGAACATATTTGGACAAGATCTATAATACTTTGGAATCAATGTATTCCTAACATCGGAAACATAAGGACATTTAAGAACAAAGTGATATTCATCCTAGATATTATGTAGGTTGCATAACACACATTTGCGTTGATCTCTGACAATTTTCTGTTGTCTACCCGTTTCTTTATATAATTTGTGAGACGACAAACGTAATTTAGCAATAATGTTCCTATGCTTTTTATTTTCAACAATATCAATAAACGACGATATTTCGAATACTTGTTTAAATTCCTTAAGGCCGAGTCTCACATTCACATTTTGCGATGCCGGTAGAGCCCCAGTGCGTGATCCGGGGTCTACCGGGATGAACCGGGGCTCCACCTGGGCTCCATCGGGGCTCCACCGGGGCTCCACCGGGAACGTCCGGGATGAACCGAGGTCAACCGGGGACAACCGGGGTTCCACCGGCAAACTATTAAAATGTTTAATACCTCCGGCATTAACCGGGGCGTCACCGGCTTGTTATGTCACCGGGGCTCTGCCGGGACGCCACCGGCTTTCACCGGGGCTCCACCGGGACGCTACCGGCTACGACCGGGACTCGCCCGGGGCACTAGCGGCTACGACCAGGACTCACCTGGTCGTCACCGGGATAAACCGTAGCTCTACCGGGGCTGACCGGGACTCAACCGGGATGTGAACCGGGGCAGCACCGGGGCAACACCGGGAATATATGTGACCGCGCTAAAAAAAATAACCATCGATCATCCCGGAAGTCGCCGGTCGACCGGCTCTATAAAACCGGGATGAACCGGGGCTACACCGGCAATAGTGAGACTTGGGCTTTATATAAAATCATTGAACTAGATTATGTGACATTAATATTCCAGTTAGTGATATAATGGTCTCGTAATCTGTATTTAGTAACGGGATAAACTGATTAGAGTTCCCAGATGCGGGCAATAGCCATACATCGTTAAAACCGGGTTGGTTAAGAATGTCCCGTACTTTCGATGACCAATTGTTTTCGTTATTTTTGCGTTCATTTTCTAATCTCTGTAATAGTGCAGTGTGTTTTAGAATACAATTACCCTGTTTTACAGTATATAATTTCAAAACATAATTTACGATCCTGACATATCTATTTAAATTTGTTATAACAACAGTGCTGTAGCATTATTTGCATTCACAAATACCATGCTTGATTTAACGTTGTGAGTTGTTTCTTTTGCCGTTTTTATTTCTCAAAATAGTAATTTAGTATCTTAAACAGCTTTAAAGGGACTTTAAACCACGAATGACGAAAAATGAAAAGTTCTTTAATACCGTATTTTTTACAATTATTAGTTTATATTGATTAAAATATCACGACTGGTATATTACATTACTTGAAAAAAGTTGTTAAGTTTTCGTATTTTCAGTTCATTCGGTAATAAATTTTACTGGGTATGTCTACCAGGTAACTACCAGTTAACTATAAATAACAGAAGTAGATTGATCATCATCATCACGTGGTAAATCCGGGAATGCAAATTGTGCATGCGTAGTGAATTGCATATATTTTATATATAAAATGATCAACTACTTGCGTTATTTATAGTGTGTATATCGTTTTTTTTATACCTATTTCCTATAGATATAAAATAAAATATTGGTATAAAAGGTAAAATGTTAAGTGCTGTACAATCTCTATATGCTTCTGTTTATTCATGTGTAAGAGTTAACTCCAAACACACAGACTGGTTTACTGTAAAGTCTGGATTACGTCAAGGCTGCATATTATCTCCCCTTTTGTTTAATCTATACATAAATGACCTAGCTTTATACCTTAAATCGCTTGATATTGGTGTTGATTATAGATCTGGTAGAATATATATATTGCTATATGCAGACGATATTGTCCTGTTAGCTGAAAACGAAAAAGGTTTGCAATGTCTATTAAATGCTGTCAATAACCAACGATATGTATATAAATAGCGATAAAAGTCAAATTGTTCATTTTAGACCTGTATCTTTGTGTAAAACATCTATTAATTTTAAATGTGGTGATCACATATTAACTATTGTTGACAATTACATGTATTTAGGATTTATGTTACAAAAGCACTTAGATTTCAATGTCACTGCAAAAGAAGTTGCTCAAAGTGCAAGTCGGGCTCTTGGTCTTCTTATAGCTAAATGTAAATCTGCTGGTGGTCTTCCATATAACGTATTTACTCACCTATATGATTCTACAGTTTGGCCTACAATCACTTATGGCTCTGCTATCTGAGGTTATCGTTCTTACTCGTGCATTAATGCCGTGCAGTATCGCGTTCCTTTTTAGGTGTCGGTAAATATACGCCAAATGTTGCGGTTTCGGGTGAAATGGGATGGATACCCCCGGAAATCAGAAAGTGTAAATCCATTGCTATTTATTGGGCAAGACTATCTGATATGCTTGATTGTAGAGTAAATAAACGAGTTGCACTTTGCACTGCATCTGCAGCATATAGATCATGCAAGAACTGGGTTTTCTATGTTGATAATATGTTAAAAACTTGTGATGCACAACAATATTGTAACATTAGTGTGTCAATTCCAAAACATGCTTTTGTCAGTAAAGTAACTAGCAAGATGCAAGCAAAAAAAATTGTTACAGAATGGCTGGAATCTTTAAATAGTGCCACAGGCCCTTCTGGTCGTGGTGGTAATAAGTTGCGAACGTATCGGCTGTTTAAAAATGATTACCAGACCGAGATGTATTGCACACTTATTATGCCCCCACGACATCGCGCTGCAATTAGCAAGTTCCGCTGCGGTTTCGCTCCTTTGCGCATAGAAACGGGGCGTTACGGGGGCTTAAGTGTACTTGAACGAAAATGTCCGTTTTGTGGAAATATTGAAGACGAAAGCAATGTACTTCTAGATTGCTTGTTGTATGATTACATAAGACACTCTTTATTTGAGAAGGCTAAAATTGTAGATAATACATTTACTAGAATGTCTAAAAATGAACAATTGATATTCCTTTTCACAAATACTGAAATGATACGTTATTGTGCCAAAACCTGTTTTAATAATTCTACAACGTCGTATTTTATTCCTGTGTTAATAATGACATTGTACTTTCTTTAATTATCTGTACTTTTATTTGCGTTTAGGTAATCATTGCTAATCAGTTCACCCAAGATCTGATCTTGGGTGATATTCGGTATTTTATAATGTTTGTTGTTATACGCGCTTTAGGGCCCGATTAACAAATCTCAGTATTTTACAAATTCATCAGTCTTATTGTATAGTTTGTTGTTTAATTAACGATTAGCGATGGTTACCTAACTTTCAATACTTTGTGTAAATATGCAATAGTCTTTAAGTAATGTAATCTTGAATAAGTATGCCTCTTAAAAGTCGTCCAATAGAATGGTCGTATGCATGTTTTATGTGAATATTTGTATATTTGTATGTGTAATAATTATATATGTATGTATAAGAATGAGACAAAAATAAAGTTTGAAATATTGTTATATTTAAAGAAACATAAATACATACAGCAGTACAGTATAGCAAAGCTACGGTGGATCCTTATAAATATTTAAAATAAGTATAATCACAAGTATCTTAACGCAGTTTATTTAGCATTAAAAAAGATGCCCTTTATCAAATTTACTATCATGATACAGTGACATAATATGACGTTTACAATACAAATTAATTGATAAAATGCATCAATTGACAACATTTCAGAGCATGTCCTAGTTTTGCAATACTTTAGTTCGACGATATAAATATTAAACTCTGAATATCTGAATAGCCAATTAGACTATTGATTTGGTGTAGTGCGGTGCCTGATCAATGAAATCGCGAGTACTTAGAAGCAGCTCGAAAATTAAAATGTTTGTTTTCAAGATAACCATAGAACATTGTTTCAAACACTCACACAACCGAAACAAGCCATCCTTATGATCATGGATTGGGATCGAGGCATAAGGTCCCGAGGGGGAAGGAAGGGGCAATTTTTGATATTTTGTTTATGATACTGCTGCCGTTGCTTCAGACATCCAATTACCGTATCAAACGGACATCCTCTTTTAGCCAATTTAATTATTTTATGTGACTCATTTTTCGGACAACCAGATTTTCTGCGGTAATTAACGACAATATATTGTCGACAGTTGCATTTTCATAAAAAGTATATTTATGTGTGACAATCGCGTGTGTATTTACAACCAGATGACCGTCATACATGCTGGCAGGTTTATAAACGTCAGTGGACTGTTAAAAAAGGCTTCTACACTGGCTTTAAGTGATTACGCATTTGAAATGATCGTCGTAGGGAACCAATATGTTCTGCTGAATTTATAAACAGTTTTCGTCAATAACAACTGTTTGATGTTGATTTGTGCCATTAACGATAATCTGATTGATTTTGATATGTAGAAGTTGCTTAATTAGGACCAGTTAATGATTCCGTTATCTAAAACAAAATAACCCTTCATTAAAATGTGTAACACATATATTCAAATTGTATTGCAAAATATTTGAAGGCGTAAATTTTTGTTAAATTCAAGCTTTTTTTCTAGCTATTAATATTATTTAAGTCTATCCAACTATTTCATATTTGTTTGTTCCGTTTTCGTCAAGAACAAAACGTTTAGATTTCCAGACAGTTGAATTTATATTTGTCCGAAAATAACACTGGAATACATTGTGAACATAAACATATTCAAAATAACAAGTACGCATTTTTTTTATTCTACCAGAATTAATACATTATAGTACTTCGAAAACCTTATCAATGTCCCTCCCGCTCAAATGAAGGAATGGTTTAATCTTATAGAGAAACTCAATATTTGTAACTTCTCCGACCCTTCAGGATTGTTTCATTTCTAGCCCATGCGTTCTGTATTCTTGTCCTAGATTTGCCAATTAAAGGACTGGACCTTAGATATGATTTACCTCAAGTTTCATCATTATCATGGGCATTATAACGGATGATACAAAACAAGACTGTATGCTCAGTATTGCTAGATCAAAATGTCATGCGATCCGCCACGGACACCAAACTGAATCGTGTTCTTTCGTTTATAGTTCAGGCTTAAATACTATGGGATGCATGTCCGTATGATACGATACACTTTTTTGGCGTTCTTTTGCAATCTTTCCATGATTTGACAATTACGGATGCCACGATCTGTCACTGTCTGATTTCCATTTCAGATTAAATACTCGATCATCACGATTGCCCAAATTAGAACGTTTTCGGGGGTTCTTATACAACTTGATAAGCTACCCTACCGTTATCAATAATCAATTCGCTCCGTTATGATACGGTACGAGTATGATTGCAATATCTCAAACGATGTAATCGAAAGTATTTAAAACAAAGGGCGACGATTGGACACGAATATTATAAATACAGCCCAATCGACTATCGACTAAATTTCTTCTTGAGATCGAAAAAGATTGATATAGAACGTGTTATTTCTCTTATAAGATTGACTGCAATAACAAGGATGTAGAACTGCAAATAGATACAATTTGTCACGCTTTGTTACAACATTATACGATATAATAATATTAATGTGATAATTCCGATTATAAATTAAACGCAGTTTTCCTATTGATCATATACATGATTGCATGAGTTTATACATTTTTCACGATTAACACGACCAACAATACGGACTTCAAGATTTTAGAATAACTGATAAGATCTGAAAGGAACACTACAGTCAGTGTTCAACTTAAACCCCGATTTCAATAAAGGCGCAAATCGTCACAGTGAGAACCTAGCATAACACGCACGCTCCACTTAAAAGAAGGTTCCCTTCGGCACCTATGGCTTTCAAGTGTAGCTCGTTATCTGTCGATGAGATACACTTCGACCGTACATGTTCGAATGATGGTCGCTCGGTCGAACGACAGATAGGCATGGACACAATCATTTTCTACATTACCATATGCATGCGCCTACGGATTGACGAACTACGCATTTATATTGAACAATTGAATACGGAGCCTTATACCTATGCGTCTAATTCTGATTATTCAGCCTTCAATATTATGCACTAAATATGGACATCAACTGAACGTTTTAAGTGTGCAAAGGCGAAACTCGTGAAAGCTTAATTGCCATATGATTTAATAATAATAATCGCGCAATTTCTATATTCCTGTATGTGTCACTCCGGTGTATGTACAATATTCTTTCTGTATTTATAAGTATTCCTATGGTTCGAGCATGGAATAGTGTCTAATCTATTCAAGCAACACATACTGTCTGAATCAGAACTACAACAAGCATTAATTGATTTATGATATTTAAATGAATAGTTTAAGCAAACACAAAGGTAACCGTGCATCAGTTAATTAAATCACATGAACAAATCATTGCAGGGTTCCTTTTTTATCAATGTAACACAGGGTAAAGATAAAGGAATTAATATGGAACATATAGGTATATAACTTATTTTACGTTTAGAAAACAACAAAAAGAAACAAAATATATAAAATTTTCAAATAAAGTTCAAAGTATCACCAATATTGATTATTGTTCAATTACACAATCAATTAATCGTAAATTAAGTATATTTAATAAACACGTGAACTTTATTCATTATTTACTAATAATTGGAAATTGAATCATACATAAAATGATTGTGTAATGTAGATCTTCCCAAATTGTTATTATAGTTTATGATATAACACACAGTTAATAGAAATTACAATCATTATTACAATTGAAATACTGAAGCATGAACAAAATGTCTATTGTTATATTACACTATATATAATAGCATATAGACGTTTAAGGAATATATTAACACTGTTGGATTGAAAAAATTGTATTTCGACATAACCATCTACACATTCTTACACTCAGACATACTTTATACAATGTAATCTTCATAAAATAATAATTATTGCATGTACTATATACTGAATAAATAGTTTTACATTTGCAATCATCAAATATGCAAACGATACAGTTAAACAAAAGAACACATATTCACTCATTAAAACATAAAACAGACATAGCGTCACAAATCGTAAGGCATACAATGCATACACTATTGAGTGTACGGGGTGTTAACCCATTTATGCCTAGCGTCTAGAAAAAAGGCATTGGCAAACAGCGTAGACCCAGATGAGACGCCGCAGTTCACCGATCAAAATGAATAATTATAGCATAACAAGTAATGTACCACTATGTTTACGAACAAAAACAGGTTGAGTATCAATACTTATCTGTTAATTCATGTGCCAGACACATCCCGCTCACTTTTGCTCGTGAATTCCCAACGTATGCGCGATATTGTGGAAACAATATAAAACAAAAATGCGATTGCAGAGTAAAATAACATCGTGTGTATTCTTTCTCGATTAAAAAGATTCAAAAACGGGACAAAATACATTTTGTTCGGCCATTAATGTTCGAACAAGCTCTTGAGATCCGTAAAAGCTCCCGTGCTACGTTCCCGAGTTTTAACCCACTTGTCAGACGTTTGCGATTGTAAACGACAACAAATGTTTATTATCTCTAAAGCAAATAAACTTATTTCAGCTGCGTTCCATGAATAGACGCTAGTAACAGTAGGTCCTCTGATGTATACTTATCGTTATCTCTAACATCTCTGCAATTTGTAAATTTATATGATTGTACTTATGAATACATGCTTTTCAAACATATCTGCATAAAATATTGAACTGCTAGATCCTTAAATGTAGACATTTATGACAAAATAAACAATACAATCCTACATTATCAAAATGAGAACAAGCGCATGTGGATCTTGGATGTAGAGCTGAAGCTCTAAGCCCGATCAGCATTGACTTGACAAATAAAGAATGAATGCTGAGTTGATTTGTTGAGCTGGGTTGTTGAGCTGGATCAACATTCGCTTTTGTCAATAAAACACGAAATCAGATCTGATATGTTTTGATTGTGCGCTGAACCAGATCAGCATTTACTTAACTCATAATAAATAAATGCTCAGCCGAGTTATTGTGCTGCGGCGATGAGATGCATCAACAGACGCTTTCATTAAGAAATAATTAATCCTGATCTGGCACTGTAGCGTTGAATGAATGCTGCGCTCATTTGCGGCGCTGGGTTGCTGAGCTAGATAAATATTCGCTTTTATTAATAAATGGTGATAGCATATGTTGTGTTTGAACGTCGAGGCACATCAGCCTGTATTTACTAATAAAGATTGAATACTGGGCTCATTGCGCTGTCATGCTGAGCTCGATCACGTGATGTTTACATTAAGACATAAAGAATGCGTATCTGTGATATTGTGCTCGAGTGTGCTGAGCTAGATCAGCATGGGCTTTACTTATATAAAATGAATGATGAGCTGATTTGTTGTGCTGCGGTGTAAAGCTAATTCAACATTCTCTATCATAAATGATATAAGATGTCGCTCTGGAGTGCTGAACCAGCATATATTTTGTCCATATACAAGGCATGCTGATCTGATTTGTTGCGCTGCGGCGGTTATTAGGATGACAATTGCTTTCATTCAGCAATAACAACTGCTGATCTGGGAAGCAGAACTGAGCTTGATAAGCATACGCTTACTAGTATAAAATGAATACTGTATAAGTGAATATTTCCGCGTGTCGAAAAGTTAGCGAATTCACAATAACAGGTATTTAGCGTGCGGAAATGTTAGCGAATCATCCAAATCAAAAGGGCATAAAAATATTTCAAGTTGTAAAAATTGCAATGTATTGCTGGTTACATACACGATCGTTAGTTCACTAGATCGTTTGATTGACAGATTATAACTGACTACATTTCAGATTGTTAGCTTTGTGAAATCTATTTGTTTATATTTCGGACAAATCTTGCTCTATGTGAACTGTTTTAATTATCTTCGATCACACTTATCTTATGAAATAAAATAATTTTAGCATTGTTTGTTCTGTGTTTTTCGTTGTCAAAAATTGCTGTTTGCTAGTAGTTGTTCACTTGCAATACAAGAATGTATAAGATAATTGCGAGATACAGGTGTTTTGTTAACACCTAAATTGTAATGAGTGTTGCGATCGGCATAATGGGAAATGCATGTAACAATAAGTAAGGCCTGTTCTTCGATAACAATAATCCTATTGTTTTCAAGCGATAAGTTGTGAAAACATTTTTTCCTACCGAGGCTTGATAGTTAGTCAAACATAATAATAAATATATATTTTTTATAAACTTTTTTTTATATATATTCTTCCAAAAACTGTCAAGATTAAATTTCTTACACGATAGTATACAGTTATTATCTTTACCTGGTGTCACGGTAAATTTCTACCTCAATATCGGCGCAATTTTGGCTGGCAGAAAATTTTGCGAATTTATTGCGTTCGCGATATTTCCACTTCGCTAACTTTACCACTTATACAGTACTTAACTGATTTGTTGCGCTGGGTTGCTCTCATAAAGACATACCGAATGCTTAGCTGTAATATCTCCCTAAAATTGCTGAACCAAATCAGTATTAACTTAACACATAAGCTAAGCTAATGTTTTGGCGCTGCGGATTTGAGCTTAATCAAAATTCTCTTTCATTAAAAAAAGGAATGCTGAACAGGGATAATGAACTGAAGTGCTGAGCCAGATCTGAGTTAACTTTTTTCATATAGTTTTAATGCTGAGCTGGATCAACATTCTCTTTCGTTAAGACATATAAAATGCTGATTTGAGTTATCGCACTGAAGTGCTGAGCCAGATCAGCATTGACTTTTCTCATATCGATTGAATGCTGAACTGATATGTTTCACTGGGTAGATGGGAAGATGTGCTTAAAACATAACGAATGTCACACATGTCACGCTCGATCAGCATAATCTTAACTAATATAGAATGAATGCTGAGCTGATTTGCTGCTCTGCGATACTAAGCTAGATCAACATTCGCTTCCATTTATACAAAACGAATGCTGATGTGTGTTGTCGCGCTGGAATGCTGAGTCGTATCAGCATTGACTTTTTAGAATGAATGCTGAGCTGATGTTGATTGCTGACCGTTGAGAAAACTTCATGGACCAATGTCGATCACAAAACAGCAACGATTTTTAAATTCAATATACCTCTATCTACATAAGTCATACTAATCGAGACCTGATAAATGAGCTCGGAAGTACTTTTTTCTAGATATGATCATTCCGACAGGTTTAATTAACGTTTCGCAAGTTGTTGCTGTTTTGAGGAGTCCTGTCTTTTCCAACGTGTCAGGGGCAGGTAATCAAGAATAACGTTCCTCATTTTTTTCCTCGCTTCTGTCGATTTTTTACAACACGAATCAGTAGTCTGCAAGAAAACATATGTAAGTAATTGCCACTGTATCCAATTGATATCTTATTGATTGAAAAAACAATATGGAAAATCATGTATCCGGTTCTTTTTATCTATATCCGTATGGTTTGTATTGTTAATAACCAATTGTATACATTTAAATAATTTTTGAAGATAAGCATGATTCGTGCAACTCACGCAACGGGAATTACTCTCGTGTCCTTTCCAGACAGTCAGTTGGATTTGTTGTCGCGCGTAACAAAAAAAAAATACTACTCGTAGAGGGATGAATCTTTCCAAGATGATTAACCAGCATATGACTGTGTTCCCTTCCATCTGATCTTTTGTTTGGAATGTGTTGACATAACCGGAGTTATGACTCTTTTTCTACATGCTGTCATATTTTGATTCGTTGTTTTTTCGACATAACCGGCGTATGGCATTTTTTAGCAAAAAAGTCTCAAAAAGTAGAATTGCTGCTAGAGAATGCATCTTAAAAAACATATTAACCTGCATGGGTAATTACGCACCTCCATAGTTTTGTTTGAATTTGTCTTTATTTTCGGAGTAATGGTGTTTTTTGCCACAACGCAATTTAGTTTGTAGTACTTATGGGGAAACTATAGAAGTCGTCGATAATTTTAACTATCTGGGTACTGTTATTAATTATACTGGTAGTTTTATATTAAACCAGGAGCAGTAAGTAGGTAAAGCTCTTAAGGCTTTGAATACTTTGCTTTATAAATGCAAACAGTATGATCTTAAACCTAGAATAGTGTGTCAATTGTTTGATGCCTTTGTTGACTCTATTTTAGACTATGCATCAGAGATATGGGGTTTTAACAAATTAACAGATATTGGACGCATTCAATTAACATTTGGCATGAGGTGATGCAACGGTGTATGGTGAATTAGGTAGACAACCACTGTATGTAAATAGATATGTTCGTATTGTAAAATATTGACTTAAAGTTGTTAATAGTGAACATATTATCAATCAAACTGGGTATAACCAAGAGATAAATGATTGCGATAAAGGGTATCAAAATTGGGTATCGGATGTAAAAAGTTGCTAAATGATTATGGATTTTCATAAATATTCGACAATACGAATATGATTAATACAAAGTCGTTTTATGTAAATTAAAACGTAGAATTATAATTGCATTTAAACAAGAATGGTTTGGCAATATGAATAATAGGTCTGTTTTAGATATGTATAGGATATTCAAAACAACCCCTGAATACGAAACGTACTTAGATTTACTGCCAAAAGTTTGCGTACATTCTTTGTAAAACTAAGGGCGTCTGCCTACCCTTAGAGAATTTAAACTGGAAGCTACACACGTAATCATATTCCTCGTAATGAACGATACTGTCAATGTTGTGATCAAAGAGACATCTAAAACGAATTCTACTTTATAGATTCAAGATTTTATTTACAGCATTTCCAGAAGGCCAATGGCCCAGGTGGACATATTTTAGTACAAACAATATAATAACCACAGTGATAGACATATATACATGATTATAACAAACACGTGCAATTATGAGTAAGCGAGGTTGCACAACTTTTTAAATAATAATTACATAAGTAGTGTCAATACATAATTTACAGCAGCAGATACATATTAGCCGTAATAATTAGTTAAAGAGGAGTACTCATAATTATCAATACAAATTGCATTATTTTTAACGTACATTTACTCTACAAACAAAACCTAAAGAGAGTAAAACAAGAACTCACACACAATACTGATTATACATCTAAAGCAAATAGTCGGCAGCATACATAGATAGACGACAAGCATAACATTTAAAAGGATTTATCATACTTATCACTACATAATGCATTATTTTAAACACATTTACTCTACAAACAAAACTAATAAGGCACGAAAACAAGAACTCGCACAAAAAATACTCATTATATAGGATTTCAGTCACATACAAAAATAAAAAAAAAAAAAACACATTTACATTTTTTATCTAGTTAATGGGTAAAAATACATCAAATGGGCGCATACATGTTCGTTGATCTAACTAAAAATGCGGCATGGACAAAAGCGCTTAGTTTTCTTAACACAGATTCACTATCGGAAGACATTAATTCTATAAATTTCTGCATATTTGGTCTGTTTCTGTAATATGCAGGTATATATTTACTTCTTAAATCTGTATATAAGTTGCATTCAATCACAAAATGTTATTCGTCTTCTAGACGATTACAAACTATACATGTCCTTTGCTCAACAGGTGTAGGGTTGGGCTTAGACCATCTGCCACTTTCTATTCTCAATCTATGAGAGGATACTCGTAACCTAGTAAGGCTAAATCTGTACTTTTTAATATTACATAAAACTAAATATGGTTGAAGTTGAAAGGATGCTATATTCCTATAAAAAAGAGCTCTGCTCGAGTTTACCAATCGACCGTTCCAATTTTGGATAAAATTATCTGTAAGTCGTTGTTTAATAGCTCCA
Source organism: Dreissena rostriformis (assembly GCA_007657795.1). Taxonomy (NCBI): domain Eukaryota; kingdom Metazoa; phylum Mollusca; class Bivalvia; order Myida; family Dreissenidae; genus Dreissena; species Dreissena rostriformis. Next base: position 128,982 of record VMBQ01002686.1, read on the forward strand.
AGAAATACAGTATCGCTACCGACATCCTGGAAATACCAGGCATCGTAAAAACCAAGTGTGCTTAGCAAATCACGTAGTAGGGTACACCAACTTGTTTTATTAGGGTATCTTTCGCAGTCGCTCAATAATGTAAGGTAAACTTTTTTATTGAACTTATTACTATTAGTATGTAATATTTTAACCCAATATTTTATAATGTTATAATATCTACTTGTTTGACAGTTAAGACGCCCAAGTTCGCCGTATATAAAATCGTTTTGAGTAGTTCTTTTAACACCCAGCAGACATTTACAAAATTGCATGTGAATACGTTCTATAGCATCGCCCTTGACAAAACCCCAAACTTCACTTCCGTAATTAAGAATAGGTGATATAAGTTTATCAAACAAGTCAAATCTGTGTTTCACAGTAATATCGGTATATTTGTAAAGGTATTTGTTCATCTTAAAAATAGCCTTCAAGGATTGGCCAGCTAATGTGCTTTGTGCATCAGAGAACGAACCACCAGTCGTGAATACGACACCAAGGTAATTAAACTTAGTAACAATCTCAATTGCAATATCATTGTAGTGGAACGAAATATTGTTTGGCAACCGTCCCCCTTTTCTGAATATCATGACTTTAGTTTTATCGCTGTTCACTACTAACTTCCAGCGTTTACAATATTCATGAAACACATTTAGATTTTGTTGCAGTTCCTCAGCGTTGTTTGCAAAAATAATTATATCATCTGCATACAACACAAGAAATAGTTTGAAATTATCTACATCTATACCATTTATGCCACTTTCAGCGAAAACTGATTCTAAATCATTTAAAAACATAGAAAACAGAAACGGCGATAAGCATTCTCCTTGCCGGACCCCTAGCATACATTCGAAATCTTCACTTAATTGATTACAATATTTTACTCTAGATTTAACAGAAGAGTATATCGATTTTACAATATTAAATTTTTTGCCTCGTAACCCTAGTTTAATGAGTTTGCTCCAAAGGTTTTCTCGGACTACATAATCAAATGCTTTACTAAAATCCACAAATACACAATAAAGCTGTTTTCCTTGATTAAATAAATGTGTCAGAAGACCATGCAGTACAAAAATATTATCAAGCGTGCTCATATTTTGTCTAAAACCCGCCTGTGCTTCAACATATACATAATAATGTTCCGCCCAATGGAAGAGTCTAATGTTTAAAATGCGAGTAAACAGTTTTCCTAACGTACTCAATAATGTTATACCTCTATAGTTATTTTCGTCATTTATGCTACCTTTCTTATGCAGAGGAACAACAAAACCCTCAGACCAGGAAGTTGGAAAATAACCGCTATCAAATATTTTGTTAAACAGTGTATGCAGATATGGCAAAAGGGTGTCTCTACCATGGACAAAAAACTCATTTATATGCATATCAGGTCCTCCACTTTTATTAGATTTCAATTCCTTAATAGCTTTAATAATTAGTTCTATTGAAAAAGGCTCATTCAATTCATCAAACATTACACTAAATTCGTTTCTCTCATACCGTGTCAAGAAGTAGATAACATCCTCATCAGGCGTAAAAAACAAACTGTTTGGATTATTAACGCTTTTGAAATATTGTTCAAATGTACTCAGAGATATATTGGACTGTTAAATTCCTGCGGATTGTTTGAGCATATTTCAGTACATTTTAGCATTTTTAATTCTTGATTGTTCAAGCTTTCGGGTTTGTGCCCTATCGTAATCTATTTTTTGTTTCCGTATACATAGCTTATACTCTGATCTAGTTTTATTAAGTAACATTCTGTTTTAATCTATTTTATTATTTCTAAATTTATTCAGATGACTGTAAAAAAGATCTCTTTTTTCAGCACATTCGGGAGAAAACCAAGGTTTTTCATGTGTATTTTGCTGTGAGCTAACATAACTTATGTTATTTCTAATTTTACGTTTGAAAAAAGGGGAGGCAACTCCATCTAATATTTCATTTAGTTTGACAATGCAACAGTCTATGTCATGTGATGACGCGCTGTTGCTAACAGCATTTGTCCATGTATTTAAATTGTCAATAACATCACTTGAGTGTAAAGCTTCCTGAAATAATTGCCTTTGGTCATTGTCCCATACATATTTATAATTTAATCCCCCCGCAATACCGTTTCGGTCAATACAATTATTGATTGACGGCTTACTATTTTTAAACGCAAAAGAACAATCAATTAGGCAATGGTCGGATAAAATATTTGGATCCTCAACGCGGAAAGAGTGAACACAATTAAAAATACCTGGCGTTGCTATTACATAATCGACTACACTAGAACCTGTTCTGCCAATAAAAGTGTACTTTCCATCCTGATCCCTATCACACCTTCCATTTAAAATACGCATTCCGGTTTGTTTACACAAATCTAGTAATACTATTCCGTTATTATTAATACGACCCGTGTCCTGAGAACACCGCGCTGTGCCAGTATCAGCTACATAACCATCGGGTAAAAAATCAATATGATGAATACTTTCATCTGACACGAAATCGGGTAAATCAGATGTATGTGCATTCATATCACCACATAATATAACATTTAAATTTTCACCATGTTTAAAACTAAGATTCTGTATATAATCGAGTACTCTATCAAGTGTATGGCGTTCTACCATAGCCTGTCTCGAACTATTCTCAGGTATAACGTAGCATAAGAATATATATAAGTCATGTTGTAAACAAATTTTAAATGCAGATATCTTAATACAAAGAATGTCATCTTCGCTTGTAAACACTAAAGTATCTTTGCTAGTGAGTTCATTTCGAATGTAAACAATAATTCCACCGGACGCCCGTTTGCTTTATTTTAATAACTGAGTTCGATTTAAAACATAATGATCAAAACCATTTACATTTAAATCTGAGAAATCGCTCGTCCACGTTTCAGTGAGCAGAACAATATCATGTGATGCAAAAACGTTAATCAGCTCACTCGATTGTAATTTATTTACACGTCTTGTCGAAAATCCTTGGACATTTAGTAATGCTATTCGCAAATTGGCCTTCTGTAAAACGTCCTAGAATTTCACCTGCTGCGCATCGCCGGTTACAACTGGCACACATTTACTAATTTCCACGTGATTCCCGTGTGCAGGTGTATTTTCGCTAGCTGGTGTTAAGTTTACTGTGCTATTAATAGCGCTGGGCAAACCGATAGTGCTATTTTTATATCTTACTGTCCATGTTTCCGTCAAATAAGGCAAAAATATGTAAAAACTGTGTTCTATGTGAATCCTGCATCGGTTTTTAAGTTCCATACTTTATAGAACTCAACTTGTAAAACTGAAGCTCTAGTCGTAAGATATTCTATCACAAGTAATAGTGTCAGCGAAAACTAAAGTAGTTCCTTACTGCCAGTGAAACGATATATATTTTACTACGGTGAAATATAGTCGTACTCCTTTGTTAAATATACTTTGTCTCAAACTGTTAGCCTACATTCTGATATAACCCATACGTTGTAATGTATAGACACGTGACAATATTTTGTTTTATATTTTCTATATTTAGTCGATGTACATTTTTATAAGTCTTAACAATTTGTCTGTTTTGTTCTTTTGTCGCGCGTTACTTTGATTGTACAAATATATAGGTCAGCATGAAAACATTCGCACTTGGGTATTTTTTCTTTTGTTCTTCGGCATAAGTGTAGTTTTGAGAAAAACTAGGAATTAGCGGGTGTTCTTTTCCTCCGGACCATGTCTAGCTCTATTGATTTTCGCCATTTGTAATAAAAAAGCAGACACGCGTCGCATAACGTACATGTAATCAAGTTTATTATGTTTTGTAGATGAAAGGCAGATGACATATTTCCAGTCCTTGTTGGCGAGACATAACGTACCAAACGGACACGTGATTTTGTCTGAAGACAATTAACAATAAGTGAATCATTTTGACTCAACTTTTATCGCGTAGATTTTCGTTTGATGTGGTTTCTTTTGTTAATGCAATTGTATAAGTGTGGCATCAATCAATTTCGCTACAGCTTTCGCATATTAATTTCCTATCCATTCTACATTTAAATTGTGTCTCAATTTACTTTTCCACAATGGTTCGTCATATTTATACAAAACAAACAGCGAAGAGTCGATAGAAAACACTTACAAAATAATCACACATATCAGTATTGCAACGACTTTCGAACAACACGAAAACCATCATTTGTAGATAGAGATATTGACTGGTGTCTGGACATATAAGTAATACAATTATAAATACTTAGTAACGCAGGTCTTGGTATAATTATGAAAGAAATTATGAAGAATATCCAAGACGTTAATTGTTTCAGATCAGATTTTTAAGTTCAGATGGTCGTAACAAAAACATAATTAAAAAAAAAAAAAAAAAAAAAAATTAACAACTTAAAAGTATATAAGTCGATGTTTCGTCACTGTCAAAACGTACTTGAGAAACGCTCAAGAATCTTTGTGTACATTAATTATTGTTCATTATATACAAGTAAACTTTTGATTAAAACATATACCAATCTAGCGATTATTAACGTAGAGTTTTACATGTTCATACAGGCGATACATGGTTGAATGAAGCAATACCATTTATTATGCACGTAAGTTAGATTTTTGTCTCAACAAACGTGTTGGCGAGACATGACGTAGTAATTTTTGAAAATGGCCAGAATATGAAGTATTTTATTTAATTGATAATGTGGAACATGCGGATAATCTGTTGATGAACGAAAAACAATGATACATTTTCTATTTAAAAATGCAAACATAATCCTGAATTGATTACCCAAAATTTGAAGAGTTTTACTTCGCAGACTGTTTTATGATTTATAACAAAATGTTCATTTTTTGAATTGTAAGGAAAACTTTTCCTTGTTCGCTCTGTGATGCTAGAACTAGACAACGTGATAGCAAACAAAATAAATGTGTCATACTACAGTCTATTTAGCGATAATCGGTATTCTATTTTAATATAATATGCGTTCAGTACTTAACATGTTGCTGTCGATATAACATATACACATAAAATAGATTGATGTGTATTTTGTTCTATTGATAAAATTCGTTTATCATTGCGTTTAATTGTTTTATTTGTATTTGATTAGTTCAGCGTCGGGGTGAACGTTTTGAAATAAAGAATACAAACATTAAGAATCTATGATGCCTGCATTTGATATAAACGCCGGACTTTATCACAGATGAGCGAACTATGGAAAAGTAAAGTTGTATTACTGGCGCAAAATAGTGTATATACTATAAATAGCTTTTTAAACACAACTGTTCTTACCAAGTATCTCAATGAGCTGTATTGTTAATTGTTAGTGTTCCTGTAGATTAAGCGCAAGTAATATTATCATAATGTGACGTTTGCTACAGACTTATAACATTTTTTCAATTCATCAACGTTATGATTTAATTTAATCTTGTTGAAATTGTAATAAGCCGTATTTTCTAACAATACATGTCACTGTTCTTGTTACACTTCTGGTGATGTTATTCAGTTAGCTCTGACAAAGGGGGTTCCGTAAATTTCCGTAAAGGGGGTTCACAAATTTTCAAAAACATGTTAAATGCATACAATTTTAAATTGTATTTATTGAAGTTAGTTGACTTTATTGAGGACTGATGCACTTTAAATAGGGAACTCAGAAATAGCTTATATTTGTTTACGGTCTGTCAATCAAGTGGTAAAGTGAAATAACACGTCAATTATATTGTGATATTGTTGTTATACAAAAACTAAAAGTGCCGCTACTCAGCGAGCACTGAATTTCTTTTCTTTAGCATTCAGTGTTTTGCAATCTGCATTCGCTGTTTTTAAGTATCCCTGATACCTGATAATAAGGATTTGTATTATTTGGATTTTGCATATTTTTTTTTTAATGTATGAGCTTTTTCTGATTTCAGCTGTGAATGTTTAACACCGTATTCTTCGTTTCTCGTTATTACGTTCAATGCCAAAACCATGAACATTAAATTACAACAAAATTAGTATTGCCAGACCAGCATCGAATCACAAATGGAACATACTATTGAATAACAAATTAAACAGTTTGTGGCAAAACCGAATATCAACCTTATTGAATCCATAACAATGAGCATAAAAGTGTACGGGCCATTTTGAGGCGAAACATCATGATACAGTTTTTCAAACTTGTCTTTGTCAAGCGCGTTTTTTCACCAAGAGCATGTATGTTCGATAGAGCGTGCTCGCATGCGTCTTTATTTAGAATGTTCTGCCTCTAACTGCATCATGTAGTTTTAAAAGAACGTACCACAATTGTAACCTATGTGAATGATGCTTGGCGCGAGTGATTCCGGTACTATACGTCAAAGGTCAATTTTTGAAAAAAATACAGATTGTCCAGACTTTAACTACGTCATTCATCAAATAATATAAACAATTTACCACATAGTGTATCCTTATCTCCGATTTAGAGGTTAGATGTCCAATTCCACCAATGTTACTTTTACGGATATGACATCAGTCAAAATCACAACTTCACTGTGTTATAACAACTTGACATAGTCGTAGTGAGTTCTAACTGCTACTCAGCATAGTGTAAGGTGAGTCGCCTGTCTTTTGCAGAAGGCATTCGTAGCGAACTGTCTCAGCTCTACATTAATAAAAATAACAATTAATAGTTTACATTAAACATGTTTAACTGTTTTATTGATATAATACTTATGTAACTGTATTGGAATTAAGATTCATTTTATGAAGAAGGTTTCAGGTTTTCAGGTTAAGGCACTTGTTTGTGAAATCCATTCATACATACAGATTTGATAAAATGCACTAATATGGATAGTTTTAAGTAAAGGAGACCAGAAAGAATTTATCCTTTGGCTAGATCATTAAATTCCCACCTTACTCCGATGTTATTGTTTGTTACAATCGCCATCAATGATGGATTGCGTACAAACAATTGAACACTAATTTATTTTGCACCAACATGGTTCATTCACATGTATTATTGAATCAACTGATGGTTCCAAACTGCCATGAATAAGTGTAAATACAAATACATAAATTTGACCCAAGGGAAAAAAAGAAGTCAAAACATACATAATTTGTACTGAATCCTCACGTCCATCTGAATAAAAAAAATGTTTTTGATTAAACAAATGCATCTAAAAGGACGAAATAGCATATCAACATATATGTTTATACAAGCTTGCTTACAGACTTTCATACGAAATGTCCAAGACGGGAATACAATAGCAGAATAAGAACACTCTGCACAGCATCATACATTATTCTTTATATTCACTAGTTTTATATATATATATATGATAACAAACAAAACTACCACAAACAAGCAAAGTCAATATATGTTCCTTTAAAAACTCTCTTACCAAAAGAAGCGCTCGCCTCTGAATTCGGTATATCGGGTATTATTTCGTAATAGTGAGAACCGGTAGCAACCTGTTCGTTTTGTTGTTCTAAAACATCATTTAAAACTGTTTCATTTCGCTGTGATAATGGAAACCTTTCTGCCAATGGCGATATGGTCATTATTGGGTTGCGTTCGTTGTTTTCAACAGCTGGTCGATGAACTTCAGATGAAATCTCTAATGATACAACACTATTGCGAAATCGGTCAAAATGAGGACTGGAAATTGTTCCGCATTGTGGAAGTTCGAGCCTGGTAGCTAAAGTTTATGAAAAAGGATACAAATAATCAGTATAACAGCAAGTAAACGAGTGATATTTTTGTATCAATTTCAAGTCGCCAAACTGAACATTTAAAAATAGTTAAACACAGTCGATACACACCTGTGTGCATATGGCATTTCCTGTAGACATAAAGTAACAACGTCACCGCAAGGAGAATAACTACTATTCCAGAGGCGATGACGATTATTAATAACATCGGATGGACGTTGTCTGAATATATTTAGAAAGTAGCATATGTAGTGTCAACAATTGTACACATTAGTTTAAACCTGTAAATGTTAGCTCGATTGCATCGAAAGCCTAAGGCTTATTTGAAATGTTCTCGAGTCCGTTTCCTGAACTAGATCCATTACTTGGTGTCTATAGGGGAGATTTAAAGAACGCTCTACAGTGGGGATCGAACCCGTGACCTCCCGGTCGCTAGGCGGACCTGTACACATTACACACATAGAATTCGCATAACCGAACAATATATTTACACACATGCTATATGATGCATCTGAGTTTTACATATGCAACTATAATCCGTGACAAATATGGGATAACATTGTTTTACTGAACTGATATGAGGCAATGTCAAATACATATACCAGGTCAAATATTTATATTTTGGGCTGAGCATCTATATCCGGAATTTGCGCAATCGATGGTCAATGCAACAATTACAATGAAACACAGACATTGTATTCGCGTCATTTTACAACGGAATCGTATATTAAAAAGTGACCTAGCATTTTACGTGTGTGATATATTATGCATATACGTTCATTAGTTAAATGATGGACAGTCATGAAAAAAGAAACGTAACGCAGTTCAAATGAAATGAAACGTATAAGTATATACTTGTTCAGCAGGTACGGTATGACATAACGGTTCCAGTCGCACTCTAATACAACACTATCTAATCGATATGACATGTGTTTCCTGCTTGCCCAAAAGAATAATCTGTAAAACTGTATGTCATGAACTCCTTTCGAGGTTACTTTAAACATACAATTATGTTCTTCTACACTTACAAACAGTTTATTGTTTGATCTTACCATTAACGGACGAGATTAGCGTGGTTGTTGACAATACTTTTCCAGACGTGTGTGGGGTGGTTGTTTCATTTGAGATTACGTCCAAAAATGACACGCTTGTTTCTTCACTGGTTCCTTAAGATCATATCATGTATGAAATGGACGGCATTTGTCAAATTAAACATTTAAATTCCTCCTCCAGAAAATAGGAATAGTACTTGGTAAGATAAACTCGTTACACAGCTTCTACCATACCCCGAGCGGTGTGATAAAGGGTATTAATAATGCACTCGAACTACACAGCACTTAATTTTAATTTACTGACCATATGCAACACTGTACGAGGTCAGTAAAAAGCTGCTGAGTAACTTAAATAATCATACTTGTTCATTTAGACATAAAGAAGTATAGTGTCAAAGTATTTCAGTATACTTTAAAAAACAAGAGTATAACATTTTGTTAACCGAATACGCATGGTTTCAAGATATATATGTAAGCTTTCATAAGAATTATTTATTAATGAATTCAATTACAGTGTGGACGCTTTAAAGTGCTCAGACTTATGTTTGCAATGTTACGCCATCCCGGCGCAAATTACGTATTGTTTCCTTGTGATATATAATAATTCATTCTCATTTAAGTAATTGGATTAATAATAAAGCAAAAGCTTCTTACCATAACTGAACGATGGGATATCAGATGTTACATGTAGTTCTTCTGACGCGTTAAAAGCAGTGCTTGGTGTTGAAGAGCTGAGTACACCCATTACAGCCGTCGTGATACTTTCATTTATTCCTAAGTTAAATGCAAGTTATGTTAATTATAACACGGTAATGTATCACCTCTTTACAAGACAAATAACACTGACATGCCATGTATTTTTTCAATCATTTACTTCTAGCAAAATATATGTTTATATGTTTACGCTAGGTGACTATTCTAAGTAACGGTCATACGTGTGTTCGAGTCCTAATTTATATTTACTCTCTAAAAGGCTAATGATAATAATTGGTGGTAACTAGTAAGACACTTATTGAATCTTATAGTGTAGCTATGCTGTATATGCAAACACGGAGTAGGCGGTATCAAGTATTGCACTTGCCAGTCCGAACGACAGACCGTACGTCCCGACGCTTGTGTTTTCAATTGCTCTTGAATACTGGGTGGATTTCACTCAGACATGTATAGATAAATGACATTAATGTGTTGATGATTGTTAAGAAAAGAAGTTTGACTGCGATAGAGTTATGCAGCATTATGGCCTCTTTTTTCCAATATATAATGTGTAGTCCCGGAAATGTGTTGTTTTCAACTTCTCATTTACTACTGGGTGGATCTCGCTTAAATTGTACAGTTTAATGGCCGCAATGTGCACTTGATTGCGAAGAAATGAATTTTAATGACTTGAATGGTTTTAATGTTTATATGATTGTGAAGTACCATATTTTGGTGGCAACACGTTTTGGCAGAATTATGATCCTTTGTCTGTTTTGCAAAATATAATATACATATTTGTTTTTTCAACTTTTTTACTGCTTTTCGCTTTATCTTTCACATCCATATAACATTATAAAACGTTAAGAAAGGAATTCGAGATGCAACGAAGTTTGGCATAATTAAGGCCCTTTGTATTGTTTTCCACTATAGAATACATAGTGGAATTGTTTATGTCCGAACATGTATTATGAGGCATCAGTTTCTGTGAAACATTTCGAATTTGCTAATCTTAATGAAGACTTAGTCCATTGCTTTTCAAAATCATCTTACAAATCAACTATGTAATGTGTCTATAGCAAAACAAGAATTGGCCGAAGTAACTATTCATATTAATTCAAAAAAGCAATGTATATTTGCGTGCCGATAAAAATGTGCTAATTATATCTCAACCAGGTTTGATGAATTGCCAGATGGCTATTTGTACTTCTTAAATGTGACCCTTGAATTATAAAAAATTGGTCATTTTTTACCTTGCTCTCCCTCTAACTTAAATAGTTTTAATCATCACACTTGTTAACAATTTGTGTGGGCATATAATCTCGACCATATTCGATAACATGACAAATCGTTATTTAAAGTCTTCTGAATTATGGCCAATGCATTATTAATTATGGCAACATTAAAATGTTCTTCCCTTTAGGTCAAATTTTTAAAACTTACTATCATCGAAATGAGTCTCAAGGATTGACGTCATACAATATCATCCAAGTTCAATAACCAGCTAGATGACTTGAAGCTCTTCTGAATAATGGCCCTTGAATTATCTTTAAGTAATAACATTAACTCAAACATTTAAACATGCGTATTTTGAGATTGTTGGAAACTCTTGTTTTGTTTAATATTTGGATTTATATTATATTGGATTAACAATTATTTGGACTAGACGAGTTTTTACTATGTTAACTGTTGGACCATCTTAACATTGACAAAAAAGGATGCATGTGAACACTCAGCTTGAACATGGTGACAGTGAAAGTAAGACTACAATTGACACTGCACTGCTATTTTATTACTTGACAGCATTATTGTAGACATTATTTATTTATAACTTTCAAAAGCTACTATGAATATTTACCAGCTTGCAATTTTTTTATTTTAAAATTATATTATATTAGTTCGTGTTTTATGTTATCCTGCATAATATTATAATGTAAATTTGTAAAATTCATTTTTTAAAGTTGACGTTATATAAGAATTATATTATTATTTGGCTTCAGACAGCCGTAATAGTTTTCGGCTAACGGCCTAAGACTACAATTGCTGTCTATAACCCCAAAAGAACAAGGTACTATAAACTAAACTACTTAAGAATGTAATAATTTTTATTAAATAAAAACTATTAGACGAGAATCTCGCTTTTATCGCGCTTGACCATCTTTACATTGACAAGGAACGAGTAAGTTGAAAATGGTGTTGAAACGAAAGAAAACATACTACATTTAAACTTTTTTAATTTATTTCATTGGTCATCAATGATTAAGTCGAAAAATTTTATTTTCACTTTCAAAGACTGAACAGCATGGAGCACATGTTACTTTTCTAGAAATATTTGTTTTTAGCAATTAAACAATATTTTACCTAGTATAATTAAGACAATTAATACATTAATCATTTATTTATTTAATTCAGATTAACATTTATGTCCAGCATGATACATTGCCTTGGGAACACATATTATTCAATCGTAAATTGTGTTTATCAGTTATGTGTGGTATTACCTTATCTTAAACCAATACATTTATATTAAGTGGTTGAATTTGATATCCGATAGAGCAACATCGGTGAATCGCAAATTCGAAATACATGCATATTTAAACGATAAAACATAATGATGTTTATATAGTTGACACAAACCTTGAGATGTCTTGTCTGTAGAACTGGCTTGGTCCGAATCGGCATGAGTTTTAGTTGTGGTAAGAGACCTTATATCCTTACTATCACATACAGAGCGATCAAACGTCTCGCAACATGTGTAAGTTCCGCGTGTTCTGACATCATCTGCCTTAATAATTAATAGCCCAGCTCCTCGGGTAAACGATGCTGCATACAGATGTCCATGTATTTCTGGTTTCATTAGGTAGCATAATGAGAGTTTTATTTCGCACCCCGCTAAGACCATTGACGCATTAAGATTTGATTCGTTTATAAATGAAAAAGTTATATCAACATCTGAAAAGCATTTGAAATCATACACCGTTTGGTTTGATATTTCCGCCAAGGTCTCCTTACCGACAACAGGCATCAACACTGCAAATAAAGAGTGAAAGAATCATGTCTTAACGTCAATAAGTTACAATATTATACAAATTTATGTATAAGCAGAAATTCAGAGACCCCGCATTTCACAATGGTTATATGTTTAGTTCGTTATTTGAATGCCAATAATATGACTCATACTCACAGAAGTATAAGCCAAACGCAACCATCCACCACGAGAAACACATCATCTGAAAACAAACGATTTTGTTCAAACACATACACTATGGTATAATTTCATTTTTAAAGAAGTGCATGTAGTAAGAGAGTTAAAGTAGTTGATGCTGTTGTTGTTTAATTGTATTGCATCTTCCGGATAAGAGTTTAAGGATATAACAGAGAACGCATGGATTTTTATTTAATATCCGATATTGCTGGCAAAACAGTTTTTCGTCATCTATAGGGACAGTCTTAAATATCTGTATCCGAGATAGATATTTTCAGAAGGGAACCTTTTTATCAAATACAATCGTATCAGGGACAATTAAGCGTAGAAGCTACTTTAAATCGTAACTATTATGTACCAGTATGCTTATTATTTTGGCGTTTTTTACTTTAAGGTAACATAACAAAATACTACAATAAAGCTTTGGTTGTTACAAAAAAAAATCTCTGAATTTCACACTCAATGATACAAGGTTCGTTAGATATGTCTCTTACAACTGAAACAATAAAAACAGTTCAACGACAGCTCAAATATGTGTTATGAAGTTCGTTTAATTGAAGAAATACTTACACAACACTGATAACTGTTCAGTCATTTTCTTTATTCAGTGCATTAACACGATATTCGCACCCGACAATAATACGGACGGGACCCCCATAAGGGAGGCTGCCTAAAGTAAGAAATAGCTTCGAACGCTTCTGCTCTCTGAGGAGAACAGCTTCCAAACAAAGAACCCAAATTTCAGCTTGCTATATATCTACTGAACATCGACAGGGCCCCAAAAACGGCCAAACGAGGGCCCTGATCGGGTAATGAGGTTATGTTAGTCGATATTAATGGAGACTCACCCATCCCTTAATTGCATAAATGGGCGTTAACACGTATACTTTCGGTCGCATATGGCTACTTACGTGGAAATAAACAAGAACAAATAATATCCGTCGGTCACGAAACCGTAAATATCGTAGGTAGACAGCGGCAATGTCCAGGTAAACAAATTATATACTTTGTCATTCACATCCTATCTCATGTACTAAGTGACAAGTCCAAACCTATTTGAGGTACATTAAATCTTCCAAAACCCGAGATTTATCAAATTGCATTTAGACATTAAAACTAGTTAAAATATTGATTTGTGAATTGCAGTAATGTTATCTCCATGTAGAAGTCGAAATGAGTAAATGCGTTATTAAAATATTCCAGTATTATTGACATGCTATTTCATTGATCAAGTCATTTGGAATGAAATTCGTTTAATTGCCTGTTTATGCAAGCAGCAATCACATAGTCATTCGGTAACATTTTAATGAAATCGCTTTAACGGTCGACGGTGTTGAAGTTCAAGTATCCTCATAAGATTATACAAAGAAACACTAGTATAAAGACAACTGTTCAGAGTATAATCATTTATAGACTTAAATAAACTAGAGTTCCGCGTAAAACATATAAATCGAGCAGCGTTTTACAAACATTTCGTATAAATTGGATTACAATTTCATAACAAGTAAAGACTATATATTATTTAATTTCCCTATATGAAACAAATACTCCGACATGAGGCCTACCTTTTTCTCTGTCCAGGCTACATCATAAATCCAATTTTAAAATAGTTTGGTGAGCGAGGACTTAAAATAGAGACATTAAATTACTCAACCATTTAAAATCTAAAGAAAAGCTATATCAAATGCTAAGGTTGACCTAGTTTAGAAAAAGACTGACATCTCTTTGAGGTAGTTCAAAATCAAATAATGCTTAATACTATGGTTTAAACACAAACTTTAAATCACTAGCATGCCGGAAAGAATTTAGTAGTCTCTTTTTAATCTTTGTTTTTTGCCATCAAGCCACCATGTTAGTTCACTTTCGTTTTAGCCTTTAAATATTCGTTAAAGACATGCAATATGTGATAAAAACAAATCATCACTGTTTAACACTTGTTAACGCAGTATTGTACTTACACAGCATACGTCTCTCAGTAATCGTCTGAAAAATACTTTTTGAATTCATCCGGTTTGCTTCAATATTGTTTAACCTGTTATCAATATAGCTCAGTCAGGTAAAAAGTAAGTCATTGACATAACGATGGAAATGCGGAGATGATCCATTTATTGAAATTGGAGATAGTTAAACCCTATTTGGGTAGACTCGATCACCTTATTGTTTTGTGTTTGTATTTTCCAAAAGTGTTTTACAACAAAAATATACCAATATCAATAACTTAATGTCTATAACAAATATCAATTTAAGCAAATAGTAATTTAAAGTTTATTCCATAAAATATTCTATGAATACTTCACTTATGCAGCTAACAGTCGAACTATTTATCGCTCCTTGTTGAAGTTATTTGATACACATTTTTTAAATTTATAATGGAGCCTGACTATGTTATATCCGTACTTTTAATTCCGAACGAGCACACAACTATTTGTGTTATATGAGCCCGGGCCTCATTAGATTTCAATGATTTTATATACATATGTATATTTTTTGTTTGACAAGATCATAGAAGCAGATAAATGTAACACTTTTTTATTGTTATAAGTACACAGTGTTGAAACCAAATACTTTCAATATGATGACTTTCAACTGAAAACATCTGAAAATATGTAATTGTTTAGTAAAAGTTTATTGCGAAATAAAGTCAAAACGTGAAACGAACCGCATTAGAACGAAATTAGAACCGAAAAAGAACGAATACCACGTCCGATTGCCCTTTATATTTCACTAAACACATATGCGATTTAACTTAAACGAGATAGGACAAATGGTGTTATTTCACGATTACATGGTTCAGTCACTGCTTAACCTAATTAATATATGCACGAATAAATGCAATCGTAACTTTCCACACATTTTTTTTTTCTTCATCAAATACGACAATTTGTGAACAGGTACCTTTAAAGTATAAATGTTTTCACTTGCTATCGACGATTCTTACCGTAATGCTCGAGATTCGTGTGAATAAAACGCGTATTTGATAACATAATGCGTTGATATTCAATTACAATGAAACAAGGCGACACAACAAATAAATGTATATCTCATGTCAACATGTGTTTGAAAATGAAACTTAGTTTATTGTCCTTTTTATAACCTTTTTGAACAATCAATAAAAAAAAGATTTTGACAACCACTCTTTATTTCTGTTTTTAAATATCATGTTAAAAACAAATCCGTTTTAAGTGGTGAACGCAACGCATCTATACACATTCAAAACCACGCAAAAAGTTATTTATAACTTATCAAATACATTAAAATTAATTGCTTTTGAATAAACTATAGTAGATGTTAGATTTAATTAATATAAAATTATAACATACTGTATTGTAAAATGTGTTTTTATATAAGGAATTATAAACAAATATAACTCAAATGGAATTTACTTACGCGTCATATGAGCAAACAAAGCAGTATGTATGGTGACAACATAATTATGTCCTCGTGCATTCACCGAGTAATATTTCAATTATGACATGAACACATGCAATACAGGAACATAAATATATGAAAGCGATTTAAGTAAAATCTCTATTCTTGAAAATGACTCGTTATTGTCATGTTTGTGATAGTTTGTTTTATAAAAGTTTACATCCAATACCAGAATGCATCTAAAAGTTAAGATAGTGCCGGTTGATAAATTATATTTATGCATTACATGTATGTAATCATTATAGAATAACGATTTTAATTGTCTTAGTAACACACATGAAAATGACACCTGATATACAGTGCTTTTATTGTAGTAATTAATTGTTGTGTAATTTGTTTTGAAATGTTGGAATTGAATGAAATATCTGATCTACCTTACATGTTTTGTTTCATATGATTTTATATTGTTTCTACAAAGCACATATCAAGTTAATGTTGGCACCAGACCAATGGCACTTTATTCACGATAAAAATCTGATTATTTTAACTCCACTATTTGTGTGCATTTACACAAAACACTTGAATCTGCGCTTATCAATGACGTGGTCTAATAATAGGAATTAAAACTAAAACAGTGGCCATTTCATTCATAAAATTGTACGAATTATGTCAGATTCAATGATGATAAGAAACACTTCTGAAATGTGTGTATCGACAGCAAATACGGTATTTTGTTAATACGGTAAACTAATAACACTTAAGTTTTAATGGTTGCTTCACATAGTAATAAGTGTTTGTTTTAAAAACGCTAACTGTGATTGTATAATTATAACGCGATCTCAAATGCAAGCATATGTATGTATTTTTTCATGACAGTACATTTTGTTTTATTTTCTTCTCTAAGTATCGTTATTGGACCACTATCTTACATAATGAGTAAATCACATGTGAAGAATATTTTAATAAACCACTAAACTGCGTTTTAAAGTTTGTGTATTCCAATAAACGAGTGTCACTTATATTTATATGGCTTATTTCGTCTCGCCGCATTTCATTGAGTTGTTGCATCGACAGGCTGAATGCACAAATATATGTTTATACTCGGACACTCGGACAGTTTTAATGCATAATACCAGACATTATATGTATAAAACATCCCCTCCATCAGTCGTATATGTCTTTTAAATGTAAAACAGTATTTTTCACTGTAATTTAACATTAGCTCCACGTTTTACTAAAGGGAGCTCAAAATCACAGGGAAAATACTGTTTATCACCCGGTTGTTTAGTACACAATAATGAAAAAAACGGCGAGCTAACGAGGTCGCTTGACATTCGGTTTTAATGCGGTCAAATTTGCTGAAATAACAGAAATTAATTTCCGTGCGTATTGTTAACACACAATGTGTATTTCCCGATTCGTGCAGTTGATAATTATGAAATGGCGAGCTTACGAGGTCTTGAGATAAGTTACTACGCAGTTAAGTGTGTTGTAATCGCCGCGTGTCCTATTCCGTATCGCACTCGATGCTTGAAAACAGGTAATTCAATGATACATACTCTTTGAACAAATGACGAACGTAGTATACTGTACTGTGAACACTCAAAATCTGACAGAAAATGGTGTTAACATTTCATCTCGGTAATTTCAAATGCAAATATACTAAAGAATTCGCATATTAAAAACATTCACACTGCTTATATCAAACCAGAAATCATACAGCATTTAGTATTGTAGTTATTTATTGGATTTTGGATAGACTTCGACAGCGCAAGCATTCAACATTTATCTAAGAAATCTAGAGTGCTGTCTCTTGGTAGAAAGACGTGCCTTTTGAACTGGGGATACAAGATTAAAAATCATGAATACACTGTTAGCGGACTGGATACTACTACAAACACAAGCTACAGAGTACCATACGAGGTCACATTGTATCATAGTTCACATTAGTACAATCATGATGTAATTCGGACATTCATTGTGTGATAGGTCAAACAATTTTAATCGGGCGGGAGCATATGTTATAAATAGCATGAGCAGCACAGTATGTAAACTCTTCAAATAAAATAAGACGATGCCAGACAAGCAAAAACTACCTAGTGGAAGCGAGTTCGACTCGAGTATTTAAGAAACAGCTGGTGTAAGGAAACAGAAAAAAAGAAGAAACGGGAAATTCAAAAGAAAATTAGTAAAACTTCAGGAAAAATACGAATAATCAAGAAAAAGACACGAAAGTCGAAATTAAATCTATGAATGAAATATGCGTTTTAAAATAATTTGACATATGTTCCACAATTTTATTTTAAACCCAGATTTGACCGCAGAGACAACATCGATCGCGAGTATGTGTCATATATGCTATAAGGGGCCACATTCTCAACCCATTTTATGCGAATTGTTTAAAGAAAGTTTTTAACTTTTACATACCGTGTTAACAATTTATTTTCAGAAAACAATCCCACAACAGAAAGCGTTAGTATAAGTACTATGGACAAAGAAAACAACACTAATGACAACGACTTTAAAAGCGAAGAATCTTATAAGAAACAAGATAGTAAGTAATCTGAAATACTTTATTGAAAACTGAGAACTTGGTAGAACCATTAACGGAAATTGACAATAAATTATAACGTTTGATGTAACTTTTAAATAACCGAACCAATACAGACATATATAACAATGTAAGCATTCAAACATTTCTGTAAATCAGCCACATTATTTCAATCACTCGTATTTGTAACAAAAGCAATGTGTATTGTGGTATATTGTAATTGTTATTTCAGTAACACAACTAGCTCTAATGATCGCAGGGCCGTTCATCCTTTTTGACATCGGTCTTGTTGTGTTCATACATAGGAAACAACTTGTATTTGGCTTAAAATGTGCAAGAGGTGTGTACACTTTTATTTACATTATTAACCTATATATAAGACAAGTTGACGTCGGTATTAAACGGAAATATTTTTGGTACAATTTATGTTTATTTCTTTCACATATTGAGTTTGCTTTTTAATTCCAGAGTTTTCATAGTAAATGTATAACACTGTATATAATTAATTATACTAGTCTTACAAATTAGTATACTATATAGTGATAAATATACGATATATTAATGACATGTTTTAAACGCAACTCTTACTTATACTTGGAATTGTTGACTTTTAGCAGGATGCATACAGGTAGAGGTTAAATATTTAATTGTAATTACTAACAAAACGTTCTCATTACATGTATCTTACTTAGAGAATCGATCAGGACAACATCGTATTGTACCTATAGAGGACATCAATACTCATTCTGTATCTAGGAATGCAGATATAGCTGCTGAATTGAACAATGTCACGTTTTCGAATGGGGCCTTTTCCTGGAGGGAAATGGATTCCATGCGTAGTCAGGCTGGTTGGTATAACATGTAAATTAAAATCAACACGTAACCGAAAAACTTGTTTTGTCACCTATGAATATGACTATAAAAAATGTATTTTTTGTGTTTGCAAATTATAAACAAACTCATTACTAAATCACGCGTAAAATTGCATAAATATATTATTGTTTCCGTTGTTCTTGTACTTAGAACACATTATTGTTTCCGTTATTCTTGTACTAATGTTACATATTTTAAAGTGAAATATTCATAAACATTTACACAGTTATACGTTTTATTTTTCATATAAGTCCGCAATTTCCAAACGGCTCAAAACGTTACTTACAACTCACTACACAATATAATATAACTTATGTTTTAAATCATTGAATTGTTTTGTTTTCAGGTGTTAATGTAAAACAACACTGGTAAAGTTTTATATGCATTATTTACTTTTATATTTTTTTTCTTGTAATTGCTATTTGTATGTTGTTATTATATCGCATTTGCTTCTAAGGGCGTTAAGTAGTGAAAATGTTGATCATAAAAGTTTATTTGACATTTAAAACGACCGTCAGTATTATATATAGTCATATGCCATTATTCGCAATTGCAATGAAGCAACCTTACTCAATATTTATGCCCAGTGCAAGAAATGGTGATGCACAACCAGATGTGGAAATTGAAGATTGTATTGATGATGATCCCTTATACAGTCGTGTGAGAGACAACACGGCACTACGCCACGGTATAGAATTAACAAAAAGTCGATTAATGTCTGCATTATAATTTAATTTAATTAATTGCATATCTTACGTTATCAAATCTATATTAACATATTATTTTATAAAAAAGTAGTAAAGTCATTCATGATTGCAAGTAATGGGGTACTGTCACCATGTTTCGAATAATGCATCACATATCATTAAATAATCAACAAACTTATTGATGATCTTTTTCCAATGTTTAATTGGCCCTATTTTATGTATGCACATTTATGTATTGGATTTTGTTATGGTCGCATTCCAGTTGCAAATAGCAGTTGTGATACTTTGTTTGTTATTGTTGCTATTTTTCCAGAAACTGACCCTAACACGAACAGGTAATGCTTAAATAAACAATACCGTCCTTGATGCCGTTGTTGGTGTTTATTTAAATAATAAATACTTTGACATGAAGTCATATATGTTATCGTAGTAGACTAAATATTCGTAAGACGCATACACTACTGTTTAGTTTATTTTGAGTGCTTGTTCGAATCCGTTCAATGTGTAATGGACGGCGTTGTTATGTGATGTTTAATAGCACTTGACCATATGCATCACAGTCTTCATTAACGATACAT